>CAUYLG010064401.1:0-13970 GCA_963573385.1 Cacajao melanocephalus | reverse complement strand
GCCCAGGCTGAGGTGCAATGGTGTGATCTAGACTCATTGCAATCTTCGCCTCCCGGGTTCAAGCGATTTTCCTGCCTCAGCGTCCCAAGTAGCTGGGATTACAGGCATGTGCCACCACGCCTAGGTAATTTTGTATTTTTTTTTTCAAACGGAGTTTCACTCTTGTTGCCCAGGCTGGAGTGCAATGGCACGATCTCAGCTCACCGCAACCTCTGCCTCCTGGGTTCAAGTGATTCTCCTGCCTCAGCCTCCTGAGTAGCTGGGATTACAGGTGCGCACCACCACACCCGGCTAATTTTTTGTATTTTTAGTAGAGACGGGATTTCACCATGTTGGTCAAGCTGGTCTCGAACGCCTGACCTCATGATCTGCCTGCCTTGGCCTCCCGAAGTGCTGGGATTACAGGCGTAAGCCACCGCACTCAACCCCAAATTTTGTATTTTTAGTAGAGATGGGGTTTCTCCATGTTGGTCAGGCTGGTCTTGAACTCTCAACCTCAGGTGATCCACCTGCCTCAGCCTCCCAAAGTGCTGGGATTACAGGCATGAGCTACTACGCTTGGCCATGTTCTATGTCTTTCTCCTTTCTTCTTGGAAACTTGCCATTGGATTTTGGGCCTACCTGAATAATCCAGGCTTATCACATCTCAATATCCTTACCTTCATCACATCTGCAAAGACCGTCCCCCTCACCTTTTTTCCAAATAAGGTCACACTGACATGTTCTGAGGGTTAAAGCTTGGACATATCTTTTTGGGGTCCACCATTCACCCCAGTTCATACATTCCCACTGATGGATCACTGACTTCCAGGAAGTCTGGCTATCAGGGCAGTGTGGCCTGTGACAGGATCAACTGCCACTTTCTCCTTTCAGAGCTAAAGTGGCTGAGACCTTGAGGGGAGGAGGCTGCCTGGCCTCAAGTTCCCTCGGCAAGTGAGGCATGGAACAGAGGAGAGCAGGGACTTGTCTCCCAGCCTCTAGGCTCCTGTTGTCTGGATAAGCCTGCTGAGCTCTGAGCCAGGTCTAACACATTTACATCACAGGCACTTGTCAAGGGAATGAACCCTTGGGTTCCCTGGGCACAAAGCAGGGCTAAGCTCTGCATGGGGTGTGACTCTACTCCCACATGGCACTGGCAGGCCTTGTCCCTCTACAGGCCTCAGACCCCTCAGCTGGAAAAGGAGAGGATCTTAGGGGGCTTTAAGCTCAATGAGGATTTTAGGGGGTTCTCCCAGTTTGGATACCCATGGCTGGCTGAGAGGCCACTGCAGCCTCCTGCTCTTAGAGTGAACACACTGGCAATATCCCTTCTGCAATTTCAACAGGGGCACCTTGGGTAGTGGGACTCATAGGTCCCTAGGAATGACCTGTAATCCTAACAGTAAGCCAAGCCAAAGCAGAAAGCCTTTATAGTTTATTGTCTGGGTTAGGGGCGAACAAAGTTGCACTCCAGACACCCCAGAGGCCTGGGTCTTGATGTGGTTATCACTTGAAGCTTCCTGCTCCTGTGATATTCCTGCTCTGTGGCCATCCAGTCTCTCCTGGTATGCCACCACGTAAAGGAACCTGTCTCCATCTCCCTTCTTCCTGAAGGAACTGATACTAGCATGTTTCTGACTTCTTGAGAACTCTTCTTTCTTCTAGTGCACTGGAGCCTGCATCCCAGTCACTATTACCATCCTGCTCCATCCTAAACTGAGCCCCACATTGAGGAACCTGGCACCCACATCGGGAGGTGCCCTCTCTTCTACCAGGCAAATAGAAATTCTTTTGCTCCTCCACCCCCAGCCTTCCCTTCTCCAGATATGTTCCAGTTTATCAGGGCCTTTCAACATGTGAGGCCCAGAGCTGACCAGAGCAAAGAGGGGAGGTGTGTCCACTAGACACTGTGCCAAACCCTTGACAGCTAATATCTCACTGACTGTTCCTAACAGTACTTTGAAATAGTTTCTACTATTGTACTCTGAACATATGTCAAAGACAATCTGAGTCTCAGAGAGGTTAAGTAACTGGTCCAAAGTCATACAGGTAATAAGTGGTAGAGTCAAAAGTCTGACTCAGACAATTGGCTCCACAGCTATACCTTACACACCGAACAGCAGAAGAAAGCAGTTCTTCTTGTTCTGAATACTTGGCCCCTGTAGATACAGCCTGAGGCCCTGATTGTTTATCTGGCTACCCATCCTGGCACCAACTCACACAGAGAGGTTGACTATTCTCACCCATCTCTGTGTCTTGTCCTATATGTTCTCTGGGCCTTGGTTCAGGGTCCCTCAGTCTCCAGGGTCCAGGTCCTCTCCTCCAACTAAACCTTGCTCAAGCCTGGGCAGGTTCCTTGGTGAAGCACCCTTCCCTCCTTTTTCCCGCTCCACACCCCTGCCAGCCAATGTGATCACTGAGGAGAGAGAAGTTTGAACACAGCAGGCACACAATGCCATGAGTTGGCAACTGCTAAATTGAGAGCAATTCCTGGAAATCAGGATACAACTGTTGAGGCCAAAGGCATCCAAATTAAATCGGCCTTTGAAATTAATAAGTGCATCTCTTCGGGCATCAGCTGTGATTTTTCACAGTTCCAAGATGAGCCCTAAATTAGATAAAGCCTTCTAGTCCAGGTTGGGTTGGGCATGTGGGGACAGAATGTGGGGCGATCTATGGGAGCCATTAGCATGATCCTGTTTGAATTGCAAGCCATATGAGAGAAACTGGGAGGGAAGGATCTAGGCTTCAGGTCCAATCTGTGGCACGACTTCCTGGCTGTGGGATCCCAGGTACTGCACCCAACCTTCCTGCAGGACCCTGAACTATGTCATCTGCAAAATGGGAGGTGGGAGAGTGGCAAGAGACATTGTACTTTCAATAAACCTTGGTGGCAAGGGGCTTCTCCCTCTGAAGCGTTCTTCTAGCCCTGGGGGCTGAGGTTCCTGGGGTTGGAGTAGTCCAGATGTGTAACACTCTTTCCCTATGCCTGAAATAAGACCATTTTTAAGAAGCATGCACAAATATTAGTACCAGTGTTTCCAGCGGTGACACTCCTTAGGGACTCAAAAAAGAATATGTTCCATTGGGCTTTGAGCATTACCAGCTACAGGCACATTTTCAAGTTTTACATCCAGGGCAATTCAGTGGAATTCGGCAAACATGTTCCCCAGCCTAGTGATGGACAAGGCTGCACTGTGGGGAAATGGAGAGGTTAGGCTTGGTGCCTGTTGTTGATGATCTCACAGATGATGAAACACTTCCATCTAATGACACCCAGCTTGATAAGTGCTAGAGAAGATGCTCCAAGCGTGGGCTCAGGAAGCTCAGAGTAAAGCATGACCATTTTCCACTTAAAAACCTGAGAAAGCTTTCTGGAAAAGGCAGTGGTTGACCTAGGCCTTGGAGGATATATACTATTTCATGGCCAGAGTTGATGATGAAGGCATTTCTGGTAGAGGGGAGAGCAGGGACGAGGGCATGGAAGGACACATTTGGAAAATGCCAAGGAGCCCATTTGGCTGGGCTCCTGTGCCCCAGGCTGACATCATGGGCTGAGGGCAGGTCCGATTCTGCAGGTGATAGGAAACCATCAAAGTGCCTAACTAAGGAAGGTGGCAAAAGCAGATATCACGCATAGTTGTGTGCAATGGTTCTCAGAGTAGGATCTGTGGACCCCTGGAGGTCTCCAAGACCCTTTTGTGGGATCCTTAAGGTCAAAACTATTTTCCCAATACTGAAAAGTTCTTTGATATTCCACTGTCATGTTTTCCAGTGGTACTGCTGGTGCAAAGGCAGAGGTAGGTGAAAAGAGCAGGTTCCTGAGCACGAACTGGGACCAGGGCACCAATTGCACTAGTTGTCAATTGGATTCTTCACCACCACATACTTGCAGTTTAAAAAATGCCAGTTTCACTTAGGAATGTTCTTAGTGAAGCAGTAAAATTTAACTTTATTAACTACTAGCCCTTGAGTCCCCATATTTTTAAAATTTGATGAGACACAATGAGAAGTATGCTTAAAGCAGTTCTGCTGGAACCAAAGTGCAGTCGTTGACTCAAGGCAAAGCACAATTGTGTGTTTTGAGTTGTGAGCCGAAGTGCCTGATTTTTCATAGAACATCATATTTACTTGAAAGAATGACTAACTAATGTTACTTAGACTTGGGTATTTGGCAGACATTTTCTTGTAGATAAACGAAGTGAGCCTGTCACTTCAAGGAAAACAACTGACAAAAACAATAGTTTTTGCCAATGATAGAATTTGAGACTTCAAGCAAAAATTTGAATTTTGAAAAGCTTGTATCCACCACTGTAAGTTTGACAGCCTCCCCAAAATTAAAGGCTTTTTCCAATGAGATGGGTCGTAATATTAACAAATGTGATTTTGTGATGTTGTGGAATGAAATGTGTTAACATATGGAGGCTCTGCATAAGTCAGGGCACCAATATTTTTTAAGCGACCAATACACGATGTTACCAAACCATAAATAGGTAAAAAATCTGTTCAAAAGACAAGAGAGTCCAATGAAACCAAGTAGAGAAGGCTCAGTGATATAGTTTTGCATCCCACATTACACTTAACCTGTAAGAAACAACCATTAGTGGAGTTTTTGTGTCTTATCAAAGAAGAATGTCCACAATGATCTGAAAAGTCTATTAAGATATTCCTCCCTTTTTTAACTGCATATCAGTGTGAGGCTGGATTTTCTTTACACACTTCAACCAAAACAACATCTCACAACTGAATAGAGAAGTAGATGTGAGAATCCAGCTGTCTTCTAGTGAGCCAGACATAAAAGAAATTTGCATAAATGTAACATAATGCCACTGTTTTCAATACAAGTTTTTGTTTAGGAAAATATAGCTATTTTCATATAAATACTATTTATATTTACATATAATTAGTTCATTATTTTAATTTCAAAATAAATAAATATTTTAATATTTTCCCTAATATGGTAACATGAATAGATATGACCCATATAAACAAAAGGTCTTTGGAGGCCTCAATAAGTTTTCGTCATTGTTGTTGATTTACCTCAATGTATGTATTTTTTAAGTAAAATTCACATGACATAAAATTAACCACTTTAAAGTTTATAATCAGTGGCAGTAAGTACATTCACAATATGGTGCAACCATCGCCTCTGTAGTTCCACATTTCCTTCACCCCAAAAGGAAGCCCTGTACCATTAAGGAGTCACTCCCTTTTCTGCTCTTTCTCCAGCCCCTGAAAACCACTAACCTCACTTCTGTTTCTGTAGATTTACTTTCAATAAGTTTTAAGAGTATAAAGAATCTGAGGAAGAAAGTTTGAGAGCCACTGCTTTAGTGGTTCAAATCTCAGCTGTGATTCCTTGCTCAAGTTGCTTAACTTCTAGAAGTCTCAATTTTCCTCCCTAAAATGGAGATAATAATAATAGCATATTCAGAAGGCTATTGTGAGGATTAAATGGAAAAATCACGTAAGGCTCCTGGCAGATAGTAGATAATAAATGGGAGTTCTTATCACCAAGACTGAATCAGGTCCCCAGGAAGAAACACTGATTCCATTTCCATATACTCTGTAGACATGACTGGTAATGCCTTAAGAACAAGAGACAGATCTTATTCACCTCATTGTCACATGCTTACCATCCATAAGGTTTTGGTGAGTAACTTTACCTCTCTGAGTTTTGTTTTCTTTATCTATAAAATGGACCTAATTATAATACTAATCCCAGAGAGTATTTGTGAGAATCAACATAGGAATGAATGCTTACAATATTCTTGGCACATAGGAGGCACTCAATGTCAGGTAGTTGTTTGGGAGGGGTTGCAATGATGATAACGACATGGATGAAAATATTGACACTATGCCTCTTGGCTCTAATACTCTGTGGGCAGCTCAGGGGCTACCATCACAGGTTGGCCCTTCCTTTGGGCTGTTTGTGTGATGGGCCCACAACCCCCTCTTTCCAGGAGATGGCAAGATCCTCACATCACAGTCATCTCAGTGGCCTAAGAGGCCTTCATCTTTACTTAGCTGCTCTCTGTGCAGTGGCTGCTTGGCCTTTGGAAGAGTGAATAAGTTTATACCAGGCTTCTTTGCTACAGCCCTATCTCAGCTGTAGCCCAAGACAGCACTCTAGTTCCCTAGTTCTACACTCAGCTGGATTAAAGGGCAGTTTTGACTACTGGCTAAACTTTGACTACTGGCTGGTGGAAGTTCCCAAGATATCCTAGAGAGGCCTTGGGGGCTCAAACTTAATCCTTTGTCACGTCAAAGGAAAGAAACAAGCTCTGCTGCTGGTGTCCATTCTGATGGTACAGGGCTCCCGGTGGTAAATCTGTCTCTACTGCCATTGGCATGTAGATTCAAGATCTGTCAGGCCTGCAGCTTTTGACCTTGAGCCTCTCAGTTATAGGCTGATCCCCATGAAGCTAGAGATGTCACCATTTAGCCCCTCCTCACTGCAACGTTTAACAACCTGCTGACACAGCTGTGAAATCTGAATTCTTGTCAAAGTGATCTTGAAAGTGGTAAGCTAAGGAAGGCTGGCCCCCTTAGCCATGTGTCCAAGGGCAAGTCAGGTGGTAAAGTGGAGAAAAGACAAGACTGGGAATCAAGAGTCCTACATTCAATCCTGGTGAGAACTGGAGACATGACCTCCCTGGGCCTCAGTTTCCCCGTTTGAAGAATTGAAAGTTGGACTAGCTCAGGGCTAACTTTAGTTAGCATTCGTCAGGGAACAATTGCCACTGATTATTCACTTTTGTGGGAACTTGAAGAGATTCGATGTGATTTATTTTGCCCTGGAGAAGCTTGTTCTGGTCCCGAGGACCTGGATAAATAGGAACTTCTACCCTGGGTGGCTGATATAATTCATTGCATATCACAAAGAAAGCTGGCTGGCTTAAAGCTTCATCCCAATGGGAAGGGATCAGTCTTAAGCTGCTTCTCCCATCTGAACACCCTCACTCACCAAAAATCATCTTGGCAACACTGGCTTAAAAGCCTTCTTGCTTCTGCCCTTTTGCTAACTCATACAGCTGGACTTGAGTCCTCCTAGTGTCCCATCAGCAGCCCTTTGAAGGAGGGGACCCAGCTCAACTAAAGGACTTTGGTTGCCCAAGGGTGTCACTTCTCTGCCAGGAGGTTAGCAGCAGTGGGTAGAAATAGAGGAAGCATGAAGAGAATTCATGGTATGCACAGAGGGGGCACTCATGGAGACAGTGGGCAAAAAAAGATTGGCATATCTGTTGATGGGGGATGGCAGTAAGTGAGTATAGGGTAGGCAACCAGGAATACACCTCAGTCAGGGCTGGGGAAGTTTATTGGGTGGTTTTAGGAATCTCTGGATTTCTGTGCTCCAGACTTCGCCTAGGGATAATATAGACTGGGTCCCTGACACACCATGTGCTCCAAGTGGAATGGGTTCTGAATGACTGAAGTTTTTAGCTCCCTGGCACTCTATCTCATGATCTGCACTGATGTACTCTGAGGATCCTGAGTCCATGTGCTATCAAAGGCATGGCAGTGGCTGGGAGGGAGGAAGGATGAAGACAGGAGTCAGTGTAGAGAGAGAGGTTAGGGGCGCTGGGCTCAGGGTGGAGAAGCAGCCCCTTTATGTAGTCATTGGAGCCTCGGGGCATGATGCTAGAGAAAAACAGCATGGAGGGCCCATTTGCCCTGTCCAGATGAGGAGACACTTTTACATCCACTTTAAATTGAGTAGAGGAGGGGGCCACAGGGATGCCTTAGAGTAGAGGCCAAGAGACAAGAAGCCTCAGTGCCCACAATCTGCTTTTCTCTTCTCAAGGAGGCAAGATAGCGCTGAATACGACACTCCTCTTTCCCCTGATACCATGTTGACAAAATGTTCATTCAATTATTTAAAAAAAAAATACAAACACACTAATCTTCCTGAGGAATTTAGAATTTTCTTAATTTCCATCTGCCATCCCTGCCTCTCTGGGGAGGTAGAGGTAGGAAAGAATATAGAAATTGTCTGAAGTCCAAAAGTTGGCTGGAAGGAAACTTTATGCTGCAAAGCAGACATGTAAAATCTCTCTTGTAGTTGTCACAATGATATTAAATCACCTACTTTATTCATTTATGAGGTTCAATATGAGCAGCAAATCTTAGCTGGCAGGCCCCAGGCCTGGGCTGCTGAGGGGTAGGGGTGGTATGTGAGCACACACACCTTGCCAAGGCCTTTCTTCATAACTCCCAGTGGCCTGAGTCCTCCTATAGGGCCTGCCTAGGCTTCAGGCCTCACCACTACTTGCTGCCTGGGAGTACAGGACTGCATGGCCATCACTGCTCACCCAGCTTGAGCCATGCTCTTGCAGATAGAGAAAGGGAATACAGGCATACTTGACCTCTGCCCTGCAAGGTAAGCAACACAGGTATCACCAGTCATATTTCACAGACAAAGAAATCGAGGCTCAGAGAGGTTAAATGATTGGTCACACCAAGCTGGCAGCAATATAGCTGGGTCAAAACTCAGCTTTTCTGACTCCAAGCTCAGTTACCTTGCCATTCTGCATGCTGCCTCCTAAACTTGCCATGAACACTCTTTTAAGAGGTCATCTCAGAGTGAGGACGCAAATTGGAGTATCTTTCTCCACAGTTCTTCCCCATTCACTCTGTGAATGCAAATGTGAATTTATGTTTAGCAAATATCAGTTAATGTATCATTTCCATAGATAATTGAAAATTGGCTCTTGCCTGGGTGCAGTGGCTCATGCCTATAATGTCAGCACTTTGGGAAGCCAATGGGAGAGGATCACTTGAAGCAAGGAGATCGACATCAGCCTTGGCAACATGTTGAAATCACATCTCTTCAAAAATTTAAAAAAATAGAGGGCTGTGGTGGCATGTGCTTGTAGTCCTAGCTACTTGGGAGGCTGAAGTGGAAGGATTGCCCGAGCCCAGGAGTTTGAGGCTGCAGTGAGCCATGATCATGCCACTGTACCACTTCCCTCCAGCCTGGGTGACAGAATGAGACTTTGTCTCAAAAAAAGAAAAAACCCCAAAAAAACCTCAAAAATAATCTCTCAACATTATGGCAAGAAGACAAGACCTCTGGGTTTGTGAATTCAGCAGTCAATTGGTCAGATTTTTAGATGAATCCTGATATGCATTAAGTTTAGCAGGTGTTTAAAGAAGAGTTACAGCCATGTGAATCAACCCTGCTGTAAGACCTAGGTGATGATGAAAACTATTGTAGGCTGGCTAGTGGCCCCAAATCTGGAACTTCTAAATGTTTCCTTATATGAAAATAGCATCTTTGCAAATGTGAATAAATTAAGAATTTTGAGATGAGGAGGTTATCCTCATCTTCATCCATTTGGGTAGACCCTAAAACAACATCATATGTCTTTATAAAAGGGAGGCAAAAGGAGATTTGACACCGATACACAGCTCTGGGAATAGGAGTTTTTGGTAACTCATACAGCTGGACTTGAGTCTTCCTAGTCTCCCATCAGCAGCCCTTTGAAGGAGGGGACTCAGACCAACTAAAGAACTTTGATTGCCCAAGGGTGCCACTTCCCTGCCAGGAGGTTAGCAGCAGTGGGGAGAAATAGAGCAAGCATGCCACTTCCTAGCTGGGTTGTTTTTGGCAACTTGAAGGATAGGAATGGAACATACCCTCTTAGAGTCCACAAAAGTTAAATGAGAAAATATATGATGAATGGTAAGCACTCAAAAGAAATTGGTCATTATCATCATTGTTTATTCATGAAAAACATAAGAACTCTTTTCATATGTAATAGGGCTGAATAATTGGCCCCCACGATGTTCACATCATAATCCCCAGAAGCTGTGGATATGTTACCTGACATGACAAAAAGGACTTTGCAAATGTGATTGACTTAAGGATCTTGGGATGGGGAGGTCATTTTGGATTTCCTGGATTGGCCCTAAAGGTAACCAACAACGGTTCTTATAAGTGGGATGGAGGAGAGTTACGGTCAAAGAAGGAGATGTAATGACAGAAGCAGAGGTTGGAGTGATGTCATGGGTCATGAGCTGAAGAATGTGGGTGTCTGCAGGAAACTAAAAAAGGCAAAAAATAAAACAAAAAACAAGCATTTTCCCCCTAGAGCCTCTAGAAGGAATGTAGCGCTGCCAACTCACTCCAGTCTTCTGATCTCAAGAACTGTAAGATAATACATTTGTGTTGGTTTAAGACACTCAGTTTGTGGAACTTTGTTACAGCAGCCCTAGGAAACTAATACACCATATAAGGTGAAAGAAGGCTTTTTCCTTGCATTATATACTTGCCTTAGGCTTCCTTCTGGGAATGCTAAGCTTGTGAGGTAAGGTGGTTACCTTATGGTTTATCTTTATATCCCTCAGAGTTCTGCAGGGCCTGGCCCTGACAAGAACTCTCCAATCCATTATTTTCATTCAATGCTGGTGCCATTGACCCAGCTCAGACTCATATTAGCTTTCTCCAGGACTCTCCAAACAGCATCCTCATAGGCCTTCTGGACAAGCTGTTTCCATCTCAGCTCCATCATCTATGCAGTCCCCAGCATGAGCTCTTTAACATACAAAGTCTGCTATATCACTCCTCTGCTCAGAAACATTCAGTGGCTCCCTATCACCTACAGGATGAAACCCACCACCACAATCCATTCCAACCCCACTTACTTCTTCAGCCTTTTCTCTTGCTATGTACTGCTATCTGCTTTAACATACCAGCTATCCTGAACATCTCCCTCTTCTGTTTCACCCTTTTGTATCATCACACAGTCTGTTCCCTCTGCTTGGTCATTCTCAGCCATCCTTCAAAACTCAACTCCCATGAAAAGGCCTCCCCCAACTCCTTCTAGCAGAAACTAGGGAACCCCATGTCTTGCTCCCAGAGCATGTGTCCAGATTGTACCACAGGTGGCTGGTTATGTGTTTGTCACCCTCATGTGACCATGGGCTACTGGTGGGAAAGGACTGTGACTGATTCATTCCTGTATCCTCATAGAAGGTACTTGCGAGTGCTTTCTGAATTGGCCAATTTCTGAACTAGTGTTTGTCAAGTGGAATTACTTAGCATGGATGGCACCCTGACACAATGCAACTTTACTTGGCACCAGCAAACTGTCACCCTCCCTGTCTCTCCCATCACCTCTCCAGCACCAGGCTTCAGGGGCTGGCAACTTCATCTGTGTGGATGCCCAGCCCCTGTATGACACTGTTTATTGATTTTAGTTGGGCTACAATCATTACATCTGTCACCCAGCTCCACACAAAGGCTTTTAACAGTCCCTCTCTTTCTCAAATTCTCAGCTTCAGATCTGTCAGCCACAGAAATGTTACTTTTCTTCTCTTTGCTAAGTCTACACCATACTGATCATTCGTTCACCACTCTGGGAGTCTCCAAATTTCCCACATAGCCCCAGAGAGGCTTTCAGATAAAACAACTATGACACAAAGTGACAGCAGGCATGCCAAGAGATACCTATCATAGTGCCTGACATATTGTAAGTGCTTATTACACAAGTTCCTATGGTAGTAAATTCTTCATGCACCAGAATCATCCAAGGACTTGTTAAAATCAAATTTTTTGGTGCCACCCCCAGACGTTCTGAATCAGTAGGTCTTGGGTGGGGGCCAAGAATTTGCATTTCTAACAAGTTTCCAAGTGATAGAGATGCTGTTGGTCAGGGAACACACTTTGAGAACTGCTGGTTTTCAGCATGAGTGTGAATGCGCAAATGAAAGAGAACTTGTGAAAGAAAAGACACTGTACCACAAGGCCTGTGGAATGTCTATTAGTTGGCAAGGAATGCACAGGGATGCCGAAGGTAGCAGAAAGCTCAGGCAGTAGAAACAGGATCTGAGAAATGCACATGGGATAGGCGGTGATAGGGGCAGGGCATAGAATACACAGAGGCAGAAGGGCAGGCTCAGGGACAATATAAAGACACTAGGTGTCTGTTTGTATGTGAATAAAATGGTATCTTACAGCCGTTGAATCAACTGATGTGTGGCCACTATTTCTGGATTAGCTGCTTGGTTATCTGCTTCTTAATCCAGATTTGGTCACAGATCAGAGTCTGGAGAGGAGAAGACAGTCTATGCTAGAAAAATATCAATGCTAATAGGAAAGTGGCATACAAGGCTGCTGGATTAGGTGAGCTAGATCTAGTGTCCTAGATGTCTGTTAATGTAGGGAGGAGCAAATATAAGCAGATATTTCCATAATTTCTAAATAGTACATTTATATGTTTACTTGTTCTTATTTCATTTACGTCTGGTTTGGTACGTAATTTCTTAGTTTTAAAAACTAGATATTATTTTTCACCTCTTGAGGATATTAAATGTATCTTTTATCATTTTTATACGGCAATAATATTTTCATTTTGCCAAGAGTGAATCCATCTCCTTAGTGTTGATTCTTTTTAGCTGTCACTCTTCATATTCATTTTTCTCATGTGTTTTGGGATTTGGGCTTAGCTCATGGAGTAGTATGTTTGTTTCTTTTCTCTGCCTTCACCCTTTCCTGTTTAGTGTTCTTGTCATTGCCTCCACCTAGCACCCTGGAGCTCTCAGTTAAAAATCAGGTCTTTGTTTAGTGACTCAGGCTTCCATCCTGCTGTGATCCTGGGGATATCACCAGATTTACAGGTAACTTGAGCCAGGTCCTGGTTGCCAGGATGTGTCTGCTTCATCTTACATCCCTAGGACTTGATTTGAAGCAGTAAATCTTGTCTCTTCTCATTAGTCCATAGGAACAGAACACCTGGTTATTGCTATCTGCTTCTAGATCCAGAGCTGAGTTGTCCTGTGCCTTCATTCTTGCTTAGCAGATATATTTATGTTCCATTTTTGGTCCACTGAGATATTTATGTATTTATTTTTAGGGCTGTATGCATTTTTCTCTTTATAATATATTCTTGTCATGTATTTGTTGGAGTTGTCTCAAAGTGTAAACTTTGAAAAAGCCATCTTAACCAGCAGTCTGGATCGGTTTAGTTCTCAGGAGTTCTTTACTAGTGTTGTTTGGACCACGAACTGATTTATAAAAATTTAGATTGTATTAGTTTTCTAGGACTGCCACAACCAAGTATCACAAACCATGTGGCTTAAAATAACCGAAACTTATTCTCACAATTCTGGAGGCTAGAAATTTGAAATCAAGGTGTTGGCAGAGCCGCATTTCCTCTGAAGGCTCTAGGGGAAGATGCTTCCTTGCTTCTTCTTTGCTCCTGGTGGTTGCTGGCAATTCTTGTCATTCCTAGACTTGTAGATACATTGTTCCAATTTCTGCCTCCATCTTCACATGGCCTTCTCCCTATATCTGTGTCTGTTTTCTCTTCTTAGAAAGATACTAGTCATTGGATTATGGCTCACCCTAATTCAGTATGACCTCATCTTAAATAATGACATTTGTAAAGACACTATTCCCAAATAAGGTTATATTCATAGGTTTAGGGCAGGCACAAATTTTAGGGGGACACCATTCATCAATATACTAGGCTAGGACCCTAGAGGAGCACCCTGCTTCTGACTGAGGCAATGGGATACTCAGCTCACCTCCTGATTCCCAGCTCTGGCTGGGGCAACTTAGCTCCCCCATTAAGTGCTATTTTCAAAAGTGGTACTAGATTATGGAATGTGAAGCCATCATTCAACCTTGCTTTTTATCAAAAGCTTGGAGTGTCCTAATAATAGTGAACCAATAGCATAATCTCCATGTACATTACATGGTATGGCAAATGATTTCTATTCTTTTTTTTTTTTTTTGAAAGAAAGAGAGAGAAAAGAAGAAAGAAAGAGTGAAAGAAAGAAGAAAAAGAATGTAAGAGAGAAAGAAAGAGGAAGAGAAAGAGGGAGAGAGAATGGGATTCTTGTTTTATTGCCCAGGCTAGAATGCAGTCTAAAAATGGGTATTAAAAACCTCTTTTATGCCAATAATTGTACTTAACAATGGAGACAGGAAGGAATAAGGGATGAAAATAACAAACAAGCAGCCAACCAATATTTTATTTAAACCT
>CAUYLG010064400.1:0-53250 GCA_963573385.1 Cacajao melanocephalus | reverse complement strand
TTTTTTTTTTTTTTTTTTTTTTGAGATGGAGTCTTGCTCTGTTGCCCAGGCTGGAGTGCAATGGTGACGTCTCAGCTCACTGCAAGCTTTCCCTCCCGAGTTCAAGCGATTCTCCTGCCTTAGCCTCCCGAGTAGCTGGGATTACAGGTGCACACCACCACACCCAGCAAATTTTTATATTTTTAGTAGAGATGGGGTTTCACCATGTTGGCCAGGCTGGTCTCAAACTCCTGATCTCATGATCCACCCGCCTCAACCTCCCAAAGTGCTGGGATTACAGGCGTGAGCCACTGCACCTGGCCAGAAAACAGATTCTTATTGCACTTATGCAAATAAGTATACTGCTACAAGTTGAAAATACTCACAAATAGCTTCCAAATTCTGTAGAAATCAGGTAGAGAGAAACAAATATGCTCCAAACTCCACAGGAGTCTATTTTACTCGATTGTTAAAAGCTAAAGTTTTTTTTTTCCTGAAACTTGCATTCAAAAGCACCCGTTAAAGTTGTTTTTTGTTTTTTTTTTTTTGAGATAGAGTCTCCCTCTGTTGCCCAGGCTAGAGTGCAGTGGTGGGGGTCTTGGCACACTGCAATCTCCACCTCCTGGGTTCAAGCGATTCTGCTGCCTCAGCCTCCCAAGTAGCTGGGATTACAGGTGCCTGCCAACATGCCTCGCTAATTTTTTGTAGTTTTAGTAGAGATGGGGTTTCACCATGTTGGCCAGGCTGGTCTCGAACTCCTGACCTTGTGCTCTGCCGACCTCAGCCTCCCAAAGCACTGGGATTACAGGCATGACCCACCACGCCCATCCCCTGTTAAAGTTTTATAGCTGATTAAAGGCCAGGCACAGTGGCTCACACCTGTAATCCCAGCACTTTAGGAGGCTGAGGCAGGCAGATCACCTGAGGTCAGGAGTTCAAGACCAGCCTGGCCAACATGGTGAAACCCCGTCTCTACTAAAAATACAAAATTAGCTGGGCATGGTGGCATGCGCCTATAATCCCTGCTAGTCAGGAGGATAATCGCCAGATAATCGCTTGAACCCCAGAGACGGAGGTTGTGGTAAGCCGAGATTGAGCCATTGCACTCTAGCCTGGGCGACACAGCAAAACTCTGTCTCAAAAAAAAAAAAAAAAAGTTTTATAGCTGATTATAAAACAATCTTCTAAAGAGGACCAAAATAAGACAACAGTTGTTTGTGGACGACTAAAACATTTTAGGGCAGCTATGGTCAAAGACACAATTGACAAGGAAATTTGTTACCTCTGTGGCATACAATAATTTAACATAACAATAATTATTACTGATAACATAATGAGGCATATCAGAATTATAGGAATCTTATACAATTTTGTAACATATACTAATAACATATTTATATAAATATAACCCAAAGAGAGTTAAATACCATTATACATTTGACAATGTTTCCTGCATGATATATAATATATTTTTTTTAGATGAAGTCTTGCACTGTCACCTGGGCTGGAGTGCAATAGTGTCAAACTGAAACCTCCACCTCCCAGGTTCAAGTGATTCTTCTGCCTCAGCTTCCTGAGTAGCTGGGATTACAGGTGCTTCCCACTGCGCCTGGCTAATTTTCTGTATTTTTAGTAGAGATGGGGTTTCACTACGTTGGCCAGGCTGGTGACCTTTTCTGGCCTCCGCCTTCCAAAGTGCTGGGATTATAGGCATGAGCTACTGCACCTGGCTCCTGCATGATTTTAATACATTAAATAAGCTGAATATGTCTGGAACTTTAGGAGACCTAATTAATTTTTTTTTAACTTAGAATTTGATCTTGTAAGGTTTGCTAAATATCAGAGGTTTAAAAACTGGATATCACAAAACAGAATCCCAGGTCACTGTAAATCATTCATTTAGCCAAAATAATAACTCAAAAAAATTTAAAAAAGGAAAAACCTTTATTCTGATAGGTGACTCAGCTTTCCAATCAACAAGACCCGATGAAGACAGGATGAGGCCAACGGAATCTGTTTCTTTTCTTTCCCCTCCCCCACCCATTTTTGTAGTTTATTTAAAAGGCAAACAGAAATTTTTCATTGTCTCTCAATATGACATAAATATCTTTTTTAAAAGGGAAAACCAAATTCCATGTTTGCATTAGTGCAGTTTTAATAATAATGCTAGTTTTAAATAAAATTTTATAAATCCATCCTGGTTTAGTTTGACCATATGTCAGATTTTCATAAACCTTTTAGAACCCTTTACAATTTTCCATTAAACAGCAGATCAATTTTCTTTCTTTCTTTTTTTTTTAAGATAGAATCTCACTCTGTTGCCTAGGCTGCAGTGTAGTGGAGCAGTCTCGGCTAACTGCCACTTCTGCCTCCAGGTTCAATTGATTGTCCTGCCTCAGCCTCCCGAGTAGCTGGGACTACAGGTACCTATCACCATGCCCAGCTAATTTTTGTATTTTTTTTTTTGAGATGGAATTTTGCTCTTTGTTGCCCAGGATGGAGTGCAGTGGAGCAGTCTTGGCTTACTGCAACCTCCACCTCCAGGTTCAAGTGATTCTCCTGTCTCAGCCTCCCAAGTAGCCGAGATTACAGGTGCCTGCCACCATGCCTGGCTAATTTTTGTATTTTTAGTAGAGACAGGGTTTCACCATGTTGGCCAGGCTGGTCTCAAACTCCTGACCTCAGGTGATTTGCCCACCTCTGATTCCCAATTACAGGCATGAGCCACCATGCCTGGCCTAATTGTTGTATTTTTAGTAGAGGCGGGGTTTCACCATATTGGACAGGCTGGTCTTAAACTCCTGACATCAAATGATCTACCTGCCTCAGTGGGTGGGATTACAGCCGCAGCCAACAGATCAATTTTTAAGGAAACCCTGTTATTCAGACACATGGGCCCAGATTCTGGCCCAGCATCAGTGTACTTCTATTTTAATATTTTAACCTGCGGAAAAAAGCTAAATAAATCCCTTTAAATCTTAGCCAACTTGCACATACCTACAGAACTTTTTCACAAGATTAACTCTTCACAAACCCTTTTCAACTTGCTTAAACCTTCATTTTTGTCCCATTACTCTTTTAAGACAATCTTTAAAACCCTCTGAACTAGACAAAATTACATTCCCTTTAACAAAAACCATATTCTCATGCCTTCTTATAATCTCTTACCAAAACCACATTCTACTTTCTTCCTATACCTTGCAACCTTGTATATAAAAATGTTTCTCCAGTCTCTTAATTACATGTTACAATGTTAACTCTTAGCAACTTTTATTTTGGTGAAAAACCTGATAAGTAAGTGATTTTAATTATGTACTAGGGATGGAGCCTAGAACATCAGACAGAAGTGCAGATTAGGTCTCACTCTTTTCAGCATAGCTAGGGGGCATGGCTCTCCACAGTCCCCAGGCCTTGTCTATAATCTATGCTCCAAAGTAGATCAATTGAACAATTTTCAAAAGTCAAAGAAGCAGTTTATGACTTTAAAGCATTTAGCAAATCTGATATCTGATCTTAATTTAGACCAAATGTCTAAATTCAAGACAATTTTCTTTTACCAATACTTTTTAAATCTGTTTCCAAAAGATTACTAAAGTCATGTGAACAAAAGACATTAAAGTTTCTATTTTTCTGATAAAATATGATTTAAGCCCCTATTTTTCTAAGCCAATTGATCAGAGTTCTTTTATATATAAACATTACATACACAACACATATCAACATACAGACAGATAGAAGATCTAGTAGTTGTTAAGAGTTTTCATTTGCCAGTTTCTTAATTAGATTACTGGCTTCAGGGTGGAACACTTGGAGGAAGAGGGCTAGGAAAGCTTGCATTTTCTAGGGTCTAATAAGCAGGCACAGCTAGAAGGCAAACAAATCCCCAAAATTCAGGGTGCCATTTTATACTAGATCTTGGATCCACAAAAAGGAAGGAAATACTATCGGAGAAGATCATGCAATGCTCCTACCATGCATTTGATTGCAAGGCAACCTAAAGCCAATCAGCCCATTTTGTAATCAGCCCATGCCCTATTGGAGTCTCATCTCTCAGTGAGGGGTGGAGTGGGGATGCTTCCATATCTTCCAGGTAGCCAAGAGCATGCTTCTCTGATCCAAGGATACAAAGAGCCAATATCCCTCCATAACTGCCATTAGCCATCCCTTAAAGTATATTTCCTACCTACTTTTATACATCAAGATTAAAAGCTCTTCCATAATGCAAAGTAATTTTTGATACCCTCAAAAGTAAAAGCCATCAGATAACATAATGCATAACAGAACAGAGCCTTAGATTTTGAGAGGAATCTATTTTTTTTTCCTTCAATTCCTGGCGTTCCATGAGAAAAACAGGTTTCTGGTGCCTCCTCTGCTTTTTCCCAGGAATCCCAGGCTGTTAGAATTTATCTTAGGTTCTCTCATGCTGACATCGAGTGTCAAGAACATAAAATGGAGAAAAACAATTGAGCTGACAGAGAAGAAAAAACCCTCTTTTTTCTTCAGAAAAATAAGATCCAAGAAGAGAAAAAACATAAAGTCCTATTAAATATTTGTACAGCTTGGGGAGATATCTAGGTAGATTGATAGACAGACAGATAGATATATAGATAGATAGACAGATAGATAGATAGATAGGTATTAAGCTGATTTTAACTATAGAGCTCTTTTTTCTAATAAAAAATCCTTTTAAATCTCTTATTACCAGACTCTAGCCAGGACAGCCAATATTTCTGACTTCTGAATTCTACCATAGGTAACTTTCCACATGAAATTTATAAGTTTTAACTAAGGTTATAATTTAACCATGGACGCATAAGGTGTTTCAAAGAGATGGTAAGCAGGTTTTTATTTTGGTTGTTGTTTTTTGTTTGTTTGTTTTTACAAGATTTAGAATCTCTCCAAGGGTAGTTCAGAGAAAGGAAAATCCAAGACAGTCAAGACAGGAAACGAGAAACTAGCCATTTTTCCCTCAATAAATGGCAAAGTTGTTTGTGTAACTTTGCCATTTATTGAGGTTTTTTCTCCTCAATAAATGGCAAAGTTACACAAACAACAAACCAGAAAGGCATCATTCCTGAAGCCAAGATTTGAACTCAGGTCAACAATGTCAAAAGATAAAGCCTTAGTTAAACACAGCATTGAGCAGTTTCTATTGCTTTTCCCAGAAGAAGTCTAGAGCAGCCAATTTCAAACTTGCAAAGGCTTTTAACTGCTCGAGATAATTTTTAGGGCTATGACATGAACCCCAAATTTCCTGTCCTTGGATGGTGGAGACCAAGAGAAAGTATCCCCACATGGTCATGAGGTTAAGTTCTTAAGGACACAAAACAAGACAGAGAAATTTCATTTGGTATTGGTTTCAGGGACCTGCAGCAAAGTTTGTAACCATCCAGCCTGCAGGGATGGCTTGAAACGTGGCCTTATAGAGGTCCTAAATCCATGTTCTACCCTTTGATACCCTTCTCTCCACTACAGAAAGATAAATTCTTAGCACAAAGTGCACCAAATTTACTACAGTAGTCTCACAGATACTTTTTTTCTGTTAATTAAACCCTTGCAGAGGAGGCAAACAGTGACATTTACCATTTACACACACAGAGAGAGACAAAGCAGAAACTTGGGTGGTTAAGAATTTCTTACCTTTTCTGTCAGCATACTAGGCTTCCGGGTTCCCTTTCTCTGCAGTTTCCGGAAGAACAGATGACCCTGCTCGCTGTGCCATAGCTGTGGGGGTCAAACCATTTTACAAAAGAAAATCACCCTTTTCTGTTTTATGGAACCATACGAAAAAGATTCTCAATTTTGCAGGATGCTCCCCAATGGGCTGCACGGGGAGCTGAATTAACATTTTTCATCCCAACCAGAGCAAAATACACATAACAAAACAGACACTAGTCACCTCATTCAGCACCCAACATCGACTTGGCAAGGCTCAAATTTTTGCTGTTGGTCCCTGCCATCTTTGATACACTCAAGGTGGGGAGGGGTGACCTCAGACAGAATTCAATGGGTGGTCTCTGGGCAAGATGAAGAGCAGTCATCCCAAATCAGGCCTGTTAAACTTCTTTCAGAGCTCACTGAATGTTACCAGATAAATAAGGAGTATTCTCCAAGGTAGGCCTGCTGGACTTCCGTCAGCAATTCCTTCAGAGATCCCTCCATATATACAAACACACACACAAAGACAAGACAGAAAGCCTTCCAAATTAAGATCCCTAACCAAGAACTCCAAGACTATCCCTTCTAAACTATCCTCCTATTCTCCATCTGACAAATCTCCCCGAAATCTTCCTGATTGACAAGTCTCATGAACCAAGACTCTTCCTACTTAGTTAGGGACAACTGAGACGCCCCAGGAGCCAAACTGTGACAGACACCCCATGGTGGAGCTACAGACACCGCACCATGCGGCTACAGAAACAGTCGGGAGAAGGAAGGAGGCATTGGCAGCACCTAGGATACTCACTACCCGACACCCCGTGATGGGGCTATAGCTACAGACACTCTATGACCTGGCTCCAGCACCCCGCCATGGAGCAACAGACAGACACCCTGTGATATGGCTACAGTGAAGGGATGTCTCCCCACGACTATTCTCCATTGCAATTAATTCCATGCACATTGGGTCGGCAGTGCCCCACTAGCAGAGACGGTGCCAGAGTCAGCCCCTAGTCCAAGAGAACTATGTGGCTGCTGGGCTGGCTTCTGGATCTGTCGCCAAAGGGGGGCTACCGAATCGTGGGCAGGTAGCTGCAAGCGCTATCCCAGGCGAACCCCCAAATTTGTAACCATACAATTGGTTCACCTTGCCCAGTACCTACACAACCGATTTTTCAAGACAGAGGAACTGCAATAAAGAGTAACTGACGCAGAGCCCGCTGTGAGGGAGACTAGAGTTTCATCATTACTCAAATCAGTCTTCCTGAGCATTCGGGGATCAGAGTTTTTAAGGATAATTTGGTGGGTAGGGGAAGGCCAGTGAGTCCAGACTGCTGACTGGTTGGGTTGGAGATGAATTCACAGGGAACTGAAGCTGTCCTCTTGCACTGATTTGGTTTGTGGGTTCCTGGGTGGGGGCCACAAGCTCAGACTAACCAGTTTATTGATCTGGGTGGTGCCAGCTGATCCATCAAATGCAGGGTTAGCAGAATATCTCAAGTACAGATCTTAGGAGCAGTTTAGGGAGGGTCAGAATCTTGTAGCCTCCAGCTGCATGACTCCTAAACCATAATTTCTAATGTTGTGGCTAATTTATTAGTTCTACAAAGGCAGTCTAGTCTCGAGGCAAGGAGACTTGTTTTGGGAAAGGGCTGTTCTCTTTGTTTTAAACTATAAACTAAATTCCTCCCAAAGTTAGTTTAGCCTATGCCCAGGAATGAACGAGGACAGAAGCAAGATGAAACTGGTTAGATCAGATCTCTTTCACTGTCTCAGTTGTAATTTTGCAGTGGCGGTTTCACCGGAAGCCCCCAGCCTCTGCAGAGACATGCAGAGCCCCGCCCCCACCCTACACTCTCATTAAGAGAATGCGACTAGCGTTCCCGCCTCTTAAAACAAGTGAACAACGCGCAGGATTCTAACAGGCACCTGGCGGGTTTCTTCTCGGGGCGGAGCGGCCGGAAAATGGCGGCGGCGGTGGGTCCGAGGGTCACTCTCCAAGGCGCCCTTGACTGCTCTCCCGGCCGGGCCACCTACCTTGCTAGTAGGCGGCCTCAGAGCGTAGCATGAAGGGGCGGGAGGGGGCGGTGACGAGCACTTGACGGCTCCAATGAACACCCAGGAGTCCGGGTCGCGCCCAATCAGGGCCCAGGCGGGCGACACAGGGTAGGGTGCGCGCGGGCTGCGCGTGTGGCAGACAGAGAACGCGCGGGAGCCTTCCTGCTGCCAACCCTGAGCTGTCCGCCTCGCTGCGGTCCGCCCGCCCTGCATCCTGGCCCCCGGCACCCGCCGGAGGTCGCTGAGGAGTGAGACAACTGACTGATCCGCGGCCTGAGCCCAGTAGCGCCAGGTGCAGCGGTCGCGGAGCTGTCCTGGCGTCTGCTGCCATGACCGACTCTCCTCTCAGAGGGGACTCTTCCTCAGCGGTGGCTGCAGAGAGAGATGAGCGGCGGCTCCTGGCCGCAGGACCGTAAGACGGATTCGTGGTCGGCCAGTTAGGGGAACGCTGCAGACGACAGCCTACGCCCTCCCGGGCTACTTTGCTGGGCCCCAGAGGCTTGTGGCGGGCCCCGCAGGACGCGGCATGTTCCCGCAGAGGCTGCTGGTCGCCTGGCTGGCGGGGGCGCGCGGCGGGGGCTTGCTGGCGCTGCTGGCCAATCAGTGCCGCTTCGTCACGGGCCTGCGCGTGCGGCGCGCGCTGCAGATAGCACAGCTCTACGGCCGCCTCTACTCCGAGAGCTCACGCCGCGTCCTCCTCGCCCGCCTCTGGCGCCGGCTGCACGGCCGCCCTGGCCATGCCTCTGCCTTGATGGCGGCGCTCTCCGGCGTCTTCGTGTGGGATGAGGAGAGGATCCAGGAGGAAGAGTTGCGGAGGTGGGTGCTGCGGCGAGCTTGTTCTGGGCTGTGGGGTGGGGGGGCGTGTGAACCCTGGGGCCTGCCCTGTGGTCGGTGGCCCTTGTTTATCCGGTGGTCTTTTAATTGGTGGCGCAGTCTATGGAACCTGCTTGAGCAAACCGCATTGTTGTTTGCCCCTATTGTGAATTTGATTTGTCGGGTTACAAAATAGAACTGGAAGTGTAGGTTGGTATAGGAGGAAGACTTTGGGGAGAGCAAGACAGTAAAAAAACAACATTGTGTAGAAATAGATATCGAAGGCATGGAGGCCGTTGTTCACGTAATCTGTTAACACACCCAGAAAGGTGCAAATTCAAAATAGATTTTAAATTTGGCCTAAGGATGGTGGGCTGCTGTTTGCAAAATGACTTCAATCCAGATGGGACTCAGGCCTTGTAAGAAATTCCAGGAGAACCCTCTGTCATCGTGACTCGTGGCATAATTGAGAGCCTGGAAGGGATTTTGTCCAGTTTACACAAACCAGCAGCCTCGATATTTGAACCTGTTAGAATTAGGTTAGATTTTTGCGACGTTAACTAGAACTTTGGGAATAGTGTCTCTTTAGACTCTGAGGTCATGCTGTCGTCATCAAAACTGTGAAAAGCCCAGTGCCATTGATTACATTTGTTAATCCGTAGTTCTGAGACTGTAGATTCCAGGTAATCTCATGGGGAAACTTTGCTTTGGCTCTTGATTTACCTTGTGTTTGTATTTTCTTTGCAACAGATAGTCTTAAACTGTGCCCTCCCTGCACATAAAGCACTTTGTCGGCCGGGCGCGGTGGCTCACGCCTGTAATCTCAGCACTTTGGGAGGCCGAGGCGGGTGGATCACGAGGTCAAGAGATCGAGACTATCCTGGCCAGCATGGTGAAACCCCGTCTCTACTAAAAATACAGAATGTTAGCTGGGCGTGGTGGTGGACGCCTGTAATCCCAGCTACTCGGGAGGCTGAGGCAGGAGAATTGCTTGAACCCGGGAGGTGAAGGTAGCAGTGGGCCGAGATTCGTGTCACTGCACTCCAGCGTGGGTAATAGCAAGGCTGCGTCTGGAGTGGGGGTGGGGAAGCACTTTGCCTCTAAACGCAAACGGTGATTTCTGGATCCAGAGACAATTCCCTCCCTCCACAGATCTCACACCTATCTGTTTATTCTAGATATTTCCTCCACAGGGAGACAACCTGTTATTCCACATTTTTTGTTAGGTTAAAAATTGAAATACTCCAATAAAGTTTATACCATGGCCTGTGTGGGAAGTGTAACACCCAGATGCCAGGGAGCTATTTGTGCCATGCTATGAATTGTGGGTAAATGCAAGTCTATCTTAAGAACTGGGAATACTTTTGCTAGCAGGAAAGATATTTTATAAATGCAACTTAAAATCATAACAACAAACAGTCTTACAAAAAAAGTTAAGCTATCAAAGCATGATAGATATTTTGGCTAGTTCCTGTTAGTATGCTTTTGCCACTTGGCCATTGGTTATAATCAAAGTCTCTTGGATGTGAGAAATAAAAGAACAGGAAGAAAACTTTTAGGTTGAAAAATTATCAGTTAACTTTGAATTTTCATTCTATTTTGATGATGAAATAACCATGTTCCACAGTTAAGTTTGAGAGGAAAATCTCCAGTTGGAATTGCTGGGGGAAGAGAGGAGAAAGACCAGAAAAGGGCTACTGGGTACAAAAGAGAGGAAAGGAGAGTTTAGGGGTGGGAGTGGAGTAGTGTTGGGGCTTAAGTAGTAGATGACACTCTTTGGCTTATTTTATGCACTTTTTCGGATGATATTAATAAATCCTGGAGCCTCTGTTTAGCAGTGCTTCCCTGCAGGAGTAGTGGGGAAAAAAGATAGGAAATGAACATAGTAAGCATTTGAGTTAGTCACTACTTACTATAGCAGAGAGATCAGACCAGTTCATGGCAGAGCCAGGAGTATTCATTCTGTTTCCCTCTGGTCAGACTATCCCTGAAACCTGGAGGCAATTGAAATACTGTTGGTTCTAATCCAGCTCTAAAAGAGGGACTGCTCTGAGTTAACCAGCTTTAGAATTTCAGTTCAGATGAACTCCAGAACACTTTTAGGCTGCACTTTGACTGTCTTTAGGGTTATTATAATAAAGGCCGTTATTTAACATTTTATTTGATTCATGTTTGAATTTGGTTTTTCATATAATTAAAATTTGATTATGTTGTTAATCTTGAGGATTTTTTTTTCTTTTCACTATATGTGCTAATGCGATAGGAAGGCAAATATGCTATTCAACAACTACATCTTGGTTGCACGGTGGTTCCTTGGGTCTTTGTTTTGATAGCTTGTCATGTTTATATTTTCTTAAAATATTCTGGGTACAGATTAACTTATTTGCTTTGTGTTTAAGTATTCTATTTGCTTTATAGTAAGCACTGCTGAGGTTGTCATAGCTAGCTTAGAACATCTTGGATTTCGTTTGTTCTAGTGAGATGATTTTTGGGTGCCTTCCATAATGGAGCACAGTTAGAGTGTGTCTCAAGTGCATTTCTTTCATTGTTAATGGAAGAAGAGCATGATTGTCACATGGCCCCTAAATCACAGTCTTTGGCTCATCTGTGCTGACTCTGTACCAACTTGTCCTGGCACAAACTAATTCGGACATGGCTGCCTTGGTTAAGTGGGTGGAATGTGTGGGGTGTTGTTTTGAATGTGTGCCTTAAAGTGGCATGTGTTTTCCTTATGTTATTTGATTCCTATTCAGAATGACAAAGCATAACTTTGCCTTCTTTTCTTTTGTGTTTAAGAAGATCTTACTAAATATGATCTTATTAATCAAGCAACAGCAAGAAAATTTAAGAAGTGATTTTGACTGGCTGCTATGGCCAGATGTAGAAATCAGGTCTTTTAATACTTGTACTAGTACCCAGTTGTCTTCAATTAAACAATCAACAAAAAAATCTTGGGATCGCTGTGTTTGGCGCTAGCTGGCATTCTGTGATTCTAGGGCAAATCTAATGGAAAAATACGGTAGTCATATTTTGCTTTGGAACAGTTAAAAAAATAAGTTACAGGAACAAATAGAGGAAGGATGTTAAGAAATGAAAGGCCAGGGGAAAATGTTCCATTACCCTCCTCATAGTTTCTTAAAAGTTACAGTTCATTGCTCCAGAAATTTGAGTAAATAAGTGCCCTTAAAGTTGCATGAAGAAAATTGGCCATTTTCTCTTTTCTGTCTTTCAGGGCATTTGGGATACGTTAAACTTCAGTGTGTTATTGACTAGGTAAATGATCAACATAAAGTCCTTTTGCCTTAAAGGGCTTTTTTTTTTTTTTTTTTGGGCCATTGTCACTTCAGGGTATCTTACTGGTAAATCTCTAGTTAGATCTTCAGAGGTGCATAAAAGTAGACCTCAATTTTTTGAGGTTGTCTTCGTTATTTTACCATTACCTAGTTGTCCCAGAACTGCAATGAGCTAATTTATGTCTTTCCTTCTTTTTTCTTTCTTTTTTTTTTTTTGAGACGGAATCTCGCACTGTCGCCCAGACTGGAGTGCAGTGGCATGATCATGGCTCACTGCAATCTCTGCCTCCTGAGTTCAAATGATTCTCCTGCCTCAGTCTCCTGAGTAGCTGGGACTACAGGCGCCCACCACCACATCCGGCTAATTTTGTGTATCTTTAGTACAGATGGGTTTCACCATGTTGGCCAGGCTGGTCTCAAACTCTTGACCACATGATCTGCCTCACCTCAGCCTCCCAAAGTGCTTGGATTACAGGTCTGAACCACCGCACCTGGCCTCTTTCTTTTTTTTCTTGAGACATAATCTCACTCTGTCACCCAGGTTGGAGTGCAGTGGTGAGATCTTGCCTCACTGCAACCTCTGCCTCCCTGGTTCCAGGTATTCTCGTTTCTCAGCCTAGCCAGTAGCTGGGACTAAAGCGGGGGCACCACCATACCTGTTTAATTTTTGTATTTTTAGTAGAGATGGGGTTTCACCATGTTGGCCAAGCTGGTCTTGAACTCCTGACCTGAAGTGATCCTCCCACCTTGGCCTTCCAAAATGTTGAGCCAGGTGCCTGGCCCTATGTCTTTTTTTTTTTTTTTTTTTGAGATGGAGTCTTGCTCTGTTTCCCAGGCTGGAATACAGCAGTGCAATCTCGGCTCCCTGCAGCCTCCACCTCCTGGATTTACTCATTCTGCCTCAGCCTCCCAAGTAGCTGGTACTATAGGCATGTCCCACCACACCTGGCTAGTTTGTGTGTGTGTGTGTGTGTGTGTGTGTGTGTATTTTTAGAAGATACGAGGTTTCACCATGTTGGCCAGGCTGATCTCCAACTCCTGATTTCAAGTGATCCGCCTGCCTCGGCCTCCAAAAGTGCTGGGATTACAGGCATGAGCCACCGCACCAGGCCCCCATATGTTTTATTTCTAGATGTCTCCTATATCAGTAGACCTACCTTTGACAATACTTGGAATTTGAGGAGGAGGAGGAGGATTTGTGAAGTGAGGTGCTTTGTCTTAGTGAAATTCCTAAATGTAGGAATGGCTTCATTTAAGTCATTTTGGAGCCTTATACCAAGCTCCATACTGAGGACAGGACCCCTAGATGAACCAAACATTGTTGCACTTGCTTTGTTTTCATGGTTGTATGCCTTCAGTTTCTGTAGCTTTCAGTCCAGCCTTTTTCAGATCTTGAAATGATTTTCCTTTTGGAGAAAGGAAGGCATGGTCTATCTTTTCTTGATCCTTTTTCTAATCTGCTCATTTTACTATTTTGGGAATAATCTCTTTTGTCCTTCTTTCCTCTCTTAAGCCACTTAGGTGTGAAGGTTTAGACACCCATCCAAACAAGATTTGGCAGAACAGCTAAAGAGATACATCATGAGAGGTTTTCCTTTTTTCCACATATATGGTAGTAACTTTGTGCTCCTGGGTCTTGTCATGTTAGCATTTAGAAGTTGAGACCCTTCAGGGATTCCTAAACCTTGGGACAAAATAACTTAACTTGATCATTTACATTTTCGTGAAGTAGTCTTGCTCTGGCATTCATACTCTGCCTCCACAAGACATTTCCGTCACTCTTCATAATTTTAGCCAAAGCCTCCTAGTGACCTTTAATTATGTAGGACAGCTTGATAAAGCAGTAGGTCAGATGCTCTGAACCACCTTGATTCTTAGAAGGTCATGAAAAAATGTTACCTGTAGTTAATAATTTTCTTAAAACTTTGTTAACTGTGTAATTCTTTAAGAGCCTCTGATGTTTTAGTAAGACATTCCACCAGTGGAAACAGATTTCTGCTCCCCTTTATTATGTGGCAAGAATGATATTCGGGCCAGATGCTGTGGCATGTGCCTGTACTTGGGAGGCTGGAGGATCACTTGAGCCCAGGAATTCGAGGCCAACCTGGGCAATGAAAAACAATTTTTTTTTTTAAAGAATGACACTTAAGAATTGTGCTTAATTATTGTTGAAGGATTCTTTGCTAGTTCTCAAAAATGCCGTAATCGATGCCCTGTGGTGCCTCATTGAGCAAATCTAGCTGTGGTTTTGCTTTTGCTTTCTCTTCTGCAAGATCTAAATGCCTACCCTAAGGCTCCTTCTCTGTTTCTGTATGGTTTTGCAGCTGGTCAGCGTTCTTGACTGTAACAGAGAAAGTGATCTTGGTTAATTTAAGCCAAAAAGGAATTAATCAAAAGGGTATTAGGTCACTCAGTATTGACAAGAAGGCCAGGGTACAGGTTGACCAAGACCTGCAATAGGAATGATCTGCTTAAGTCAGTGTTGCTGACGTTGTTTCCCCCAGATTTGTTTTACTGCTGGACTTTCAGCTCCCTCAAGATCCTGTGCCTTTCTGTTATTTCTTCAAGATTCAAAGCCCCTTCTAGAAGTCTCTAACCTCACTTAAATTAGGAGCTGTGCTTTAACTGCTAAGGGGTGGGAGTGGGACTGCACTCACCTATTTGGGTTCTCCCCAAATAAAAAGGGATTTCTGGCAGTCAAAATGACCAGTATTCCCCTAGGTAAATATTTTAATCTAAGTCCAAAGCTTAAAATTCAGCAAATTGCAATTTTAGAGGCAGTAGGACTTCAAGAAATAACGTCCTCACTTTAAAGGTAAAATGACTTCGATAAGATTACACCGCTAGTTGGTTGCACAGCCAGGACTAGAACACAAATCTTTAGACTCATCATTACTTCGAATTGCTCTAAACTCTTAATCTTGGATTGCTACTATAAGTTTGAATTTTTGGCTTTTGCGGCAATATATTAATGCATTTTTTTTTCTTGAGACAATTTCAGTCTGTCACCCAGGCTGGAGTATAGTGACATGATCTTGGCTCACTGCAACCTCCACCTCCTGGGTTCAAGAGATTCTTGTGCTTAAGCCTCCTGAGTAGCTGGGATTACAGGCGTGAGCCATTGCGCCTGGCCCAATTTTTTTTATTTTCCAAAGTGTCTTACTCTGTTGCCCAGGCTGGAATACAGCAGCTGGAATGCCCAGGCTGGAATGCAGCTCACTACAGCCCTGACCTCCCGGGCTCAGGTGATCCTCCCACCTCAGCTTCCTCAGTAGCTGGGACTACAGTTGCATGCCACTATGCCCAGCTAATTTTTGTAATTTTTTTTTTTTTTTTTTTGTAGAGGTGGAGTTTTGCATGTTGCCCAGGCTGATATTGAAGTCCAGAACTCAAGTGATCTGCTTGCCTTAGCCTCCCAAAGTGCTGGGGATTATAGGCATGAACCACCACATCCGGCCTTAATGCAGTCTTTTAATAAACATTTGGATTACTGAGGCCTATTTTCATTTTATTATTATTTTTAAATTTACTAAATTTATTCATTTAATTTATGTAATGTTTGCCAGGACATGCTAGCAGCTGGAACTACAAATATGAAAAAGACGAATTCTGCACCATTAAGGAATTTATAGTTTAGTAAGGAAAGCAGATATAAACATAGATTAATTATAGTGTAATGTCGCCGAGCGCGGTGGCTCATGCCTGTAATCCCAGCACTTTGAGAGGCCGAGGCGGGTGGATCGCCTGAGGTCAGGAGTACGAGACCAGCCTGACCAATATGGTGAAACTCCGTCTCTAAAAAGAAAAAAAAGAAGAGAAAAAATTATAGTGTAAGGTCATATGCCTGTGTAAAGGAATAAAAATAAGTGTATATGGTTAACTCTGCCTAGCAGTTACCCTTCTTGGTTTTTTGATGCTTGAAGAGTTGAAAAGGCATTTCAGACAATGTAGTGGTAATTCAGGTCTTCTTCAGTCTTGAATTGCCATAGAGTGTAACAGCCAGCCAGCCAGCAATTTTTGTTTCTTATCTGCTATTTAAAGGTTGCAGGGGGTAGGGTGAGGTGGGGGACATGGAGAAGCTGGGTATGGTAGCACACGCCTATAGTCCCAGCTACTTGAGAGGCTGAAGTGAAAGGATTTCTTAAGTCCAGGAGTTTGAGGCCAGTTTTGGCAACATAGTGAGACTTTGTCTCAGAAAAAAGATGTTATGGGGAAAATATAAGCCAAATTTAAAAAAATTATTATTACAGAATGTTTCAGATATATAAAAAAGATTTAAAGAATAACACAAGTATTACAAATACAGTTATTTTAAGAAATAAGGTATTTAAATATACTTAGGCTTCTTCTGTACCTTTTTCCAGTTGTATTCTTCTTTTTCTCCAAGATGTCACCATTATCCCAATTTGTTGTGTATAATTCCCTATTTATTTTTTTTTGAGATGAAGTCTCACTCTGTCACCCTGCCCTCAGGCTGGAGTGCAGTGGTATGATCTCGGCTTACTACAACCTCTGCCTCCTGGGTTCAAGCAATTCTCCTGCCTCAGCCTCCCAAGTAGCTGAGACTACAGGTATGTGCCACCACGCCTGGCTAATTTTTTGTATTTTTAGTAGAGACGGAGTTTCATCATGTTAGCCAGAATGGTCTCGATCTCCTGATCTCGTGATCCGCCCACTTTGGTCTTCCAAACTGCTGGGATCACAGGCATGAGCCACCGTACCTGGGTTGTTTTTACACCGCACCTGGCCTGGTTTTATACATATGTATATAGCCCTGAATGATACACAGTGATACATGGTACAATATATGGTATTGCTTTTCATGTTTTAAAACTTTTTGCAGCTTGTGAACGTCTATAATCCCAGCACTTTGGGAGGCCCAGGCTAGTGAGTGGATCAGTTGAGCCCAGGAGTTCAATACCAGCCTGGGCAACATGGTTCCACCCCATCTCTACTAAAAATACAAAAAACAAATTAGCTGTGTGTGGTGGCACATGTCTGTAGTTCCAGCTACTTGGGAAGCTGAAATGGGAGAATCACTTGAGCTCGGGATGTCAAGGCTGCAGTGAGTTGTGATTATGCCATTGCACTCCAGCCTGGGATCAGAACAAACAAAAAAACCACACAACTTTTTGCAGTCCTGAACAAAATACTAACAAACTGAATTCAGCAACATATGAAATGGATTATATGCCATAAAAAGTAGGATTTATCTAAGGAATGCAAGGTTTGTTCTTCATACAAAAATCAGTTTAATACACCACATTAATAAATAAAGGACAAAAACTACATGATCATCTGAATAAACACAAAAGGTATTCAACAAATTACAGCCTCCTTTTGTGATCAAAAAAGAAAACATGGCCAGGAGTGGTGGCTTACACCTGTAATCCCAACACTTTTGGAGGCTGAGGTGGGCGGATCACGAGGTCAGGAGATCTAGACTATCCTGGCCAACATGGTGAAACCCTGTCTCTACTAAAAATACAAAAAAAAATTAGCTAGGCATGGTGACGCATGCCTGTAGTCCCAGCTGCTTGGGAGGCTGAGGCAGAATTGCTTGAACCTAGGAGGCAGAGATTGCAGTGAGCCCAGATCACGCCCCTGCACTACAGCCTGGGCAACCGTGCTAGGCTCTGTCTCAAAAAAAAAAAAAAGAAAGAAAGAAAGAAAGAAAGAAAACAGCAGATTGGGAATAGAAGGAAATTTCTTTCAGCTGATAAAAGGTATCTACAGGCCGTGTGCGGTGGCTGATGCCTGTAATCCCAGCACTTTGGGCTGAGGTGGGTGGATCACAAAGTCAGGAGTTCAAGACCAGCCTGGCCAATATGGTGAAACCCCGTCTCTACTAAAAATACAAAAATTAGCTGGGCATGGTGGCACATGCCTGTATTCTCAGGCTGGGGCCTGAGGCAGAATTGGGAGGCTGGGGCCTGAGGCAGAATTGAGAGGCTGAGGCAGAAGAATTGCTTGAATCCAGGAGGTGGAGGTTGCAGTGAGATGAGATCACACCACTATACTCCAGCCTGGGTGACAGAGCGGAAAAAAAGGCATCTACAAAAAACATAGCTAACAATGTAGTTAATGGTGAAAGACTGAATGCTTTTCCCCTAAGATCAGGAACAAAATGAGGATTCTGCTCTCACCTCTTCTGTTCAACATTATACCGGAGGTCACAACCAATGAAATTATGCAAGAGAAGTAAATGAAGGTCATTTAGATGGGAAGGGAAAAAATAAAACTCTCTATTTGCAGCTGACATGATCTTACATGTGGAAAATACTAAGGAATCCACAGAAAACTATTAGAGCTGACAAATGAGTTCAGCAAATTTGCAGGATATAAGATCAATCAATACACAGAAGTCATATTATTTATTGTTTTTAATTCTTCAGACAAGGAAATAGGTTGTCACAAGTCATATTTATATACACTAGCAATGAGGACAATCTGAAAATAAAATTAATAAAATAATCTTATTTACAGTAGCATCAAAAGGAATAAATACATAGGAATAAATCAAACAAAAGTGTGTGACTAAAAGTGTGACACTACAACAAAACATCACTGGAAGAAATTTAAAAAGACAAATAAATGGAAAGACATCCTGTGCTCATGGATTAGAACACTTAATATTGCTAAGATGGCATACCATGTAAGTGATCTACAAATTCATTGTAGTCCTTATCAAAATCCTAGGCAATTTTGCAGAAATTGGCAAGCCAATTCTGATACTCATGTGGAAATGAAAGGAACTCAGAATAGCCAAAAACAGTCTTGAAAAAAAGAGAACATAGTTTGGAGGACTCATGGTACCCAGTTTCAAAACTTATTATTACAAAGCTACAGTAATGACACTGTGGTACTGGCATAAGGATAGACATCTAGACTGTTAGAATAAATTGAGAGTCTAGAAATAAACCCTAAAATTTTTGGTCAATTTTCAACGAGGGTGCCAGGACAATTCACTGGGGAAGGAAGTCTTTTCAACAAATGGCACTGGGTCACCTGGAGAAGCACATGCAAAAGAATGAGTTTAGACTCCTACCTCATTACCGTACACAAACATTAACTCAAAATGAGGTAAAGACCTAATGTAAGCTAAAATTATGAAAAACTCTTAGAAGAAAATATAGGCAAAAGTTCTTGTGACCTTGGATTGGGCAGTGGTTTCTTAGATATAACAGCAAAAACATAAGCAATCAAAGAAAAAATAAACTTCATCAGAATTAAACACTTTTGTGCATCAAAAGATACTATCAAGAATAGGATAAGCACATGAAAAGGTTAGGGAAATACCAATCAAGAACAATGAGATAACATTCCACACCCACTAAGATGGCTGGAGTTAAAAAGATGGACAATAATAAGTGAAGCAAGTGGAACCAAGGATGTGGAGCATTTGGAATCCTCAAACATTGCTGATGTGATTATAAAATGGTACGATTGTTTGGAAAACAGTTTGGCAGTTGCTTAAAAAGTTAAGCATAATTACCTTGACCCAGCAAATCTGCTCCTAGGAATCTACCCAAGAGAATTGAGAACATGTCTATATGAAGGTTTGTACACAAATGTCTATAGCATTATTCTTTTTTTTTTTTTTTTTTTTGAGACAGTTTCTCTCTTTTGCCCAGGCTGGAGTGAAGTGGCACCATCTCAGCTCACTGCATCCTCCGCCTCCCGGGCTCAAGCAATTCTCCTGCCTCAGCCTCCCAAGTAGCTAGAATTATAGGCTCCCGCCATCACACCTGGCTAATTTTTTTATTTTTAGTAGAGATGGGGTTTTGCCATGTTGGCCAGGCTGGTTACATATCATATGATAGGTATCATATGATTCCATTTACTTGAAATGTCCAGAATTGGCAACTCCATAGAGACAGAAAGTAGATGAGTGGCTGCCTAGGGCTGGAGGGAGGCAGGAATGGGAAGTGATTAATGATGGGTAGAGGTTTCTTCTGGGGGGTGATAAAAATGTTCTGGAATTAGATAGGGGTGATGGTTGTACAACCTTGTGAATACACTAACAAGTACTGATTTATACCTTGTAAAAGAATGGATCTTATGGTATGTGAATTTATCAATTTAAAAACAAGGGGGAAAATATGTATACTTATAATAAGACAACCCAATAAAAAATGAACAAAAGATATCAGTTGACATTTTAAAACCATAAACCTTCATAGTTAGCATTTCAGGGCTACTTATGTGCCAGATACTAAATACTTAACGTTTATTTTATTTTATTTATTTTAGAGATGGAATCTCACTCTGTTGCCCAGACTGGAGAGCAATGGTGCAATCTCGACTCACTGCAACCTCCGCCTCCTGGGTTCAAATGATTCTCCTGTCTTAACCTCCCAAGTATCTGGGATTACAGGCACCCATCGCCATGCCCAGCTAATTTTTGTATTTTTAGTAGAGATGGGATTTCACCATGAGTCCAGGCTGGTCTCGAACTCCTGGTCTCAGGTGATCCACCCACCTTGACCTCCCAAAGTGCTGAGATTACAAGTGTGAGCCACTGTCCCCAGCCTTTTATTTTTTAAGAGACAGAGTCTTACTCTGTGCCCAGACTGGAGTACAGTGGCACAATTGTCACTCACTACAGTCTCAAACTCCTGGGCTCAAGTGATCTTCCCACCTCAGCCTGTAGCTGGGACTACAGGCACATGCCATTACACCTGGCTAATTTTTAAAATTTTTTCTTAGAGCTAGGGCCTCACTGTGTTTTCTGGGCTTGTTTCGAACCTGGCCTCAAGCAGTCGTCCTGCCTCAGCCTCCCAAAGTGCTGGGACTACAGATGTGAGCTGCTTTGCCTGGCCATAGATATTAAGCACTTGACACTTTGTTTGTAATCTTTATACCCAACCTCGAGATAGGTACTATTATTTCCTTTTTATAGATTTAGAAATCGGAACTGGTTAAATAATCTAGATTCAAACTCAGGAACTCAATTTTAATTCACTATACTGCATCCTGTTTGTATACTACATACTGTGGTTTGCTGTGTAACCTTCTTGCACAGGTCTCTTATTTTTTAAGACTCTGTCTCTTAAAAAAATAAAAGGCTGGGCACAGTGGACACTTCATTTCACAAGGCTGACTAACCACCTCATCATGGCTCTTTTTCCCCTTTCCAGATCCATTAATGAGATGAAGCGGTTGGAAGAAATGTCAAATATGTTTCAGAGCTCTGGAGTCCAGTGCCACCCTCCAGAACCAAAAGCTCAAACAGAAGGGAATGAAGGTTTGGAGGACAAAGAGCAACCTTGGGAAATGGTGATGGATAAGAAACACTTTAAGCTATGGCGGCGCCCAATTACAGGCACCCACCTCTACCAGTACCGAGGTGAGCACAGTGTGGCTATCTTTTGTGTTCCATAGTTGTATGGGATTTCTGTTCCTCATACTTCTCTAAACTGTTCTGGTTGTTTCTCAGAAAATTTGGCATGGTTTTTTGTTTGTTGTTTTTCTTCTCCCAGATCACAAATGTCTCAGTGTCATCTTTGCTGTAGATCATCTTTGTCTTTCTTTGTTGCCCTAATATGACTTCTAGTTTCTGAACCTGCCTTTAAAATCTCTTAGTACTTCAGAACTAAAACACCACTAAGTGATAGAAACAAGGTGAGTGACCGGAGTACGGCAAGCATCCCTTATTCTTTCTTGTCATTCTAGTTTTTGGAACCTACACAGATGTGACACCTCGGCAGTTCTTCAATGTTCAGGTGAGTTAATTTTTCTCTCCAGATTTGGAGCCGCCTCGAATATCAGTTGCTGCTGTCTACATGAATAATTTCTCTGACTCAGATGACATTGGCTTCAATACATCTATCTATCTCTACCTATCATCTCACATTGCATAGCATTTAGGTAAACATTTGACTTAGAGTTTCTTTATCTGTCCCATGGTGGTGAGATCCATTTTACCCTCCCACAGGACTGTTGGGAAGATCAGATAGAGGAATGGATATGAATACTTTCATGTATTTTATGAGGCTTTCTTGTTTTTTTTCCAAAACAACTTGAGAGTAAGTTACATACATCATAGCCCTTTATTCCTAAATTCTTCCAGTGTGTATTTCCTAAAACTAGTCATATTTTCTTAACTAACCATGATACCATTATTGAAATCAGTAAATTTAACACTGATGCAACACTTTCATATAGTCTTCTGTTTGTATTCCAGCTTTATGATTTGACTCAGTAATGTTCTTTATAGCATTTTCCCTTTAGTACAGACATAGTCAGGATTATATTTAGTTGTTGCATCTCTTTAACCTCAAATCCAGAACATTTCCATAATGAAAGCTTCCCCCCGCCCTCCCTGAGACAGGGTCCTGCTGGGTCACCCAGCCGGAGTGCAGTGGTGTCATCATGGCTCACTGCAGCCTCTGCTTCCTGGACTCAGTGATCCTCCCACCTCAGCTTCCAGGCTTAGAGGCATGCGCCACCACACTTGGGTAATTAAAATTTTTTTTCCTTAGAGACAGGTCTCCCTATGCCTCTTAGGCTGGTCTTGAACTCCTGGGCTCAAGTGATCCTCCTGCCTTGGCCTCCCAAAGTGCTGGGATTACAGATGTGAGCCACTATGTTGGCTAAGTATTTATTTCATAAAGATGAAGAGTATCTGTTCAAAGACTGCTTTCCTCCTTTTGGCAGAAGATGTTTAAAAAAATGAAACAGGCAGGTGGGATCACCCAGAGTTCTAAAAGAAAAATTTTTTCTTTCTGGATTTTTCATTTGTTTTGCCAGACTTCAATAACTAGTTAGTTATCACTAGTATGCGATATTGCTCTAATCACTCTAGTGTCACTCTAATATGCAAATGCACTTTCCCCTGAGGCACTAGATCTTGTTAATTTGTAGTGAATTTTTACTGTTTTTATGTATATGGTATATCTGTCTTAATTGGAAATTCTTCAGTTACTAGTGATTCCAGAAATTTTAAAAAATATGCTATTTGCATTTTTGTGTGACATGTCTGCTTAACACTTTTGGACTTCCGTCCTTTAAAACCTTTTAGAACTGTCTTATTCTTACATATTCATATGACTATATATTGTTTTTTCCCAGATGTGTCTATTAAAATATATTCTGTTACACTTTTCCTTGGTTTGTCTTTTTAAGATGCACATTCAGTGTAATGACATTAGCCTGTACAAAGTGATTTTGAAAGAATCATCTGTAATAAACATAGCCATGTCTCTCACACTTGAGCACTGTCTGTTAGGTCAGATTACTATCTCCTTGTAATAAGGTTCTTGGGTGAGAGACCAGAGCATCCGGAAAGCTTTCTGCATTTTTGTTTTGGGTCTTCATGGTCTTTTCTCTTTCTGCAGCTAGACACAGAGTATAGAAAAAAGTGGGATGCCCTGGTGATCAAGCTGGAGGTGATTGAGAGGGATGTGGTTAGTGGTTCTGAGGTTCTTCATTGGGTAACCCATTTTCCTGTGAGTATTTTTACTTCTGTTTTTATCTCTCTCCAAGTTTGTGTGATACAGACCACTAATCCTGTCCCTCCATTTCTTTAGTATCCAATGTACTCGCGGGATTATGTTTATGTTCGGCGGTACAGTGTGGATCAGGAAAACAACATGATGGTGTTGGTGTCGCGGTATGTATGGCTGCCTGTGGCTCTTGCTGAGTCCTGTAGCTGTGCTCTTCATTCCTGCGTACCTGAGTTTGCATATTCTTAGTGCCCTGGTGAGTCTCCCACAGGCTTCCCTGCAGCCAGTGCCCCGTCCATCCAGCTAGAAGATGAGGGGGCTCTGACTGTCTAGGAAGAATGGAGAGATACAAGCTTTTAGTTAAAGTGTTTTCTTGAGTTCTTTAATGTTGGTAGTTAAAAGAAGTGCTGTTGTTTTTGACCCACAGCATAGTGAGCCATAAATTACCAAAGGAACTCACTTCATTTTTAATTAATAAATTAATTAATTTTTTGTAGAGGCAGGGTTTCAGAATGTCGTCCAGGCTGGTCTTGGACTCCTGGCTTTAAGTGATTTCCTGCCTTGGCCTCCCAGTATTGGGATTGCAGGCATGAGCCACCACATCTGGCCTTCACGTCATTTTTTTTTTTTTTTTTTTGAGATGGAGTTTCACTCTCGTTGCCCAGGCTGGAGTGCAATGGTGTGATCTCAGCTCACTGCAACCTCTGCCTCCCAGGTTCAAGCGATTCTCCTGCCTCAGTTTCACGAGTAGCTGGGATTCCAGACATGTACCACCATGCCCAGCTAATTTTGTATTTTTAGTAGAGACAGGGTTTCTCTATGTTGGCCAGGCTGGTCTTGAACTCCCGACCTCAGGTGATCCACCTGCCTTGGCCTCCCAAAGTGCTGGGATTATGGGCGTGAGCCACTGTGCCCAGCCCCTTCACTTCATTTTTAGAACTTAGGTTGTATTTATTCATCTTAGTGACTCCTCTGTTATGTGTATTTTAAAAAATCAGAGCCAGCCTTTTAGGCCTTCTCTTAACTTAGCTCCCCTGTTGTTTTATATATAGACATTACTAAGAGTTTGCTTCTCCTTTCCTCCTTACCAGTGCTGTGGAGCATCCGAGTGTGCCAGAGTCTCCAGAATTTGTCAGGGTCAGATCATATGAATCCCAAATGGTTATCCGTCCACACAGGTCATTTGATGAGGTGAGTTTTACCTCACCTGAGAGATAATATTTCAAGGCTATGGAATTTTCTCAAGGGATATCTTTATCTGAACTAGGGAGGAGGGGGTATGGCCCAGGAACAGTTCTCCGGAGAGGCTGATGCTGCTGGTCTGGGAACCATATTTTGGGAACTCTGATGTAGGTGATGTACCTGGAAAATCCCCAAGGACAAGGTAGTGGCAATCCGTTGGTTCCCTTTTGTCTGACAGACAGTTATAAGAAAGAATCATAGCCACTGACGTGTTAGCCTGTATCAGCATCATTCTTCAGGAACTACAGTGAGTGCCTTCTGTCAGCATTTCACCACAGTGGGCAGAGCACTGGAAACCTTTCTGGTTTTCTGCTTCCTTGCTGGAGAAATGGGAGGGTTGGAGTCATGCTCTCTGCCTTCTTTAAAATGATATGACCTTTCTTTGAAAAGAATATTTATTTCAGCTTAGTGAGGTGTTTTGTTTTTCTTTTCAGTCTTTTTAAACTAAATCTCCATTGAGGGTATATATATTGATGCCAGTGGCTGCTGGTTTTAGTTCTGTTTCACCTTATAATAGCTTTGTTTCTCCCTGTTGCTTCTGTTTGATTTAGAGCTATATGGACTGTGTTCTTTAGTAGTTTTCTTAGTCTCATCAAGTTTTATTTATACCACCTGAAGTAAGACTTGAACCAGTGGTTCACTTCAGCCAATGTAGTATGTTTGGTTCTTTTTTTACTGGGAGAATCTCTGTGTTTACATCTGTGCTATTTTTATAGCAGTACTTTTTAGGCCACAGATTGTTACCTATTAGTAGAAAACAAAACTAATTTGGGGGATTATGGTTAGCTTTTTTTAAAAAAAAAAAAAAGAAAAAAAGAAAAGGAATAAATAGAGCAGAATAGGAACTACCTGAGTATAAGAGTATTTCATGAAACTTTGGTTACATAAATACATTTGAGTGTGTGTATGAGAGTGAGAGAGAACTAGGTTGCAATATGAAAAGGATCATTTACAATGGATTGTGGGTAAAATGTTTGAAAGCCCTAGCTTTAGAGGATAGAAGGGAGATGAGGCTCTGGCTAGTTACCTTTAGGAAGGGGAGACCAGGTCAGGCTGGGAATGGTGTAGAAGGGAGACTTTTGCCTCACATCCTTTATGTTGTTTTTGAATTCTGAACCATGTCTATATGTTGCCTATTTGAAAAAAAGTTACTTGAGTTCTAGCATTGCTGCCTTAAGGAACCATGACCATGAAACAGCTAAGGGCATAGTTTAGCACTTAGCAGAGTGGGTTTTATCTGGTAAATATTTTTTTTAGCTATGTTGGGAGAATAAGATCAGTGTAATTTTTTTGTGGGAGGGGACTAAATCTTAGTCTGTTGCTCAGGCTAGAGCGCAGTGGCATGATCTCAGCCGAAACCTCCGCCTCCCAGGTTCAAGCAATTCTCTGCCCCAGCCTCCTGAGTAGCAAAGATTACAGGTGTCTGCCATGCCTGGCTAATTTTTTTTGTATTTTTAGTAGAGATGGGGTTTCACCATCTTGGCCAGGCCGGTCTTGAACTCCTGACCTAGTAATCCACCTGCCTCAGCCTTCCAAAGTGCTGGGATTACAGGCGTGAGCCACCGTGCCGGCCTATAAGTATAATTTTAAAAATTATTTTTGTGGCAAACTCTTACGAAAAAGGTAGGACTTGAGTTGGTCCTTGTAAAAAAAAAAAAGAAAAAAAAAAAGACTGGATAGGAAAGCAGGACACTGAGGTTAGAAGACATGATTCAAGCAAGACAAAGAGGAATGAGCCATGTATGCACCCAGAGACTCACATGCTAAGGAAGGTAGAGGTTAGGGAGAAGTGATAAACTGCGCTGACTGTGTACAGAGGGTACTTGAACACAATGCAGCTGAGTTTGGATTTGCCAAATGGGAAGTAGATCTTTGAGCCAAGGTACGGGGTTTTTATCATAGAAAATTTGAAATATATACAAAAGGTACAGAAGTAGAAGAGTTTAATGAACTCTATGTATCTGTCCCCAGCTCCAGTTATCAACTCATTGTTTTGGGAAAGGCCAAAATTGTTTTATCCATAGCCTTTCTCATTTCCTTTCCCACTCCCCTGATTATTTTGAAGCAAATTCTAGCTTTACTGTAGGAGAACCCATTTCTTCTATTACATATTTCAGTATTTGTTTCAAATAATGATTTTGGGTTTTTTTGGAAATAGAGTCTACACTGTTACCCAGGCTAGTGTGCAGTGGTGCGATCACAACTCACTGCAGCCTCGACTTCCTGGGCTAACGTGATCTTGCTGGCTCAGCCTCCCGAGTAGCTGGGACTATAGGCATGCGCCACCATGCTCGGCTAATTTTTTGTATTTTTTGTAGAGGTGGGGTCTCACTATGCTGCTCAGGCTGGTTTCGAACTCCTGGGCTCAGGCAGTCCTCCCACCTCAGCCTCCCAAAGTACTGGGATTACAGGTGTGAGCCACCATGCCCAGCCCAAATAAGAAAATTTTAAAACAGCTCTGGGCTGGGCAACATGGAGAGACTCTGTCTCTACAAAAAATAAAAGTAAAAATTAGCTGGGCATGGTGACAGGTGCCTGTAGTCCCAGCTATTTGGGAAGCTGAGGTTGGGAGAATCACTTGATCCCAGGAGGTCAAGGCTACAGTAAGCCATGTTTGTGCCACTGCATGCCAGCCTGGGCGACAATGTGAGACCCTTCTCAAAAAAAAAAAAAAAAAAAAACAGGTGCAGGCGCAGTGGCTCACGCCTGTAATCCCAGCACTTTGGGAGGCCAAGGCGGGCAGATCACTTGAGGTCAGGATTTTGAGACCAGCCTGGCCAACATGGTGAAACCCCATCTCTACTAAAAATACAAAATTAGCCGGGCATGGTGGCGCATGCCTGTAATCCCAGCTACTCGGGAGGCTGAGGCAGGACAATGGCTTGAACCCGGGAGGCAGAGGTTGCAATGTGCTAACATCGTTCTACTGCACCCCAGTGTGGGTGACAGAGCGAGAATCATCTCAAGAAAAAAAGAAACTCACAGACTTAAACGTACTTAGTTTTTAAATTCATTATCCTTACTGATGCTCAAATTGATCCTAGTTTTAGTCATTGGGAACCTTCTTGTTGGCTTAGGGCCCTTTGACATGACCCTAGAAGCTATCTTCCTTTCTGGTGTTACAAGATGTTGTAGGTTCATCTTGTATATTTTTAGTTTTAAACCTGGAAATTAACATTTCTTCAGGGAGTCCTAGTTCCTTTTATTGGGAAATGGCATTTAAATACCACAATTTGGCTGCTAAGAGTACTCATAGCTACTGGGTTGTTTATTGTTTGTAGGCCTTTTCAGAAGATAGAACCAGGTAATACATTTTACTTGCATGTTGATTTTTAAGATAAAACAAATCTTAAGTATATACTAATACTTTTCATTCAAATTCAGGATTATGGAGTTTTTATTTCTATCTTGTATGTTTTATATTTCCCTGTACTGTAGAACTCAATTCCCAGGAACCCTAACACAACTAACTACTCATTTGTTGAAATACACAGCCTCAGAATAATAATATAATGTGATCACCAATAATATGAAGAATAAACATTTTTATGTCTTTTTGTCTTCAGAATATGCATACTGTATACAAAATATAGATTTTTTTTTTTTTTTTTTTTTTTAGACGGAGTCTCACTCTGTTGCCCAGGCTGGAGTGCAGTGGTATGATCTTGGCTCACTGCAGCCTCCACCTCCCAGGTTCAAGCAGTTCTCTTGCCTCAACCTCTCAAGTAGCTGGGAATACAGATGTGTGCCACCATGCCTGGCTGATTTTTGTATTTTTAGTAGAGACGGGTTTTCACCATGTTAGCCAAGCTAGTTTGGAACTCCTGACCTTAGTGATCTGCCTGCCTTGGCCTCCCAAAGTGCTGGGATTACAGGCATGAGCCACTGCACCCAGCCACCACCCAAAGCATTTTTGTGAGATGGAGTCTCACTCTATTGCTCAGACTCTAGTGCGGTGGCTTGATCTTGGCTCACTGCAACCTCTGCCTCCCGGTTCAAGCAATTCTCATGCCTCAGCCTCCAGAGTAGCTGAGACTATAGGTGTGTGCCACCACGGCTGGCTAATTTTTGTATTTGGTAGAGATGGAGTTTTGTCATGTTGGCCAGGCTTGTCTTAAACGCTTGACCTCAAGTGATCCACCTGCCTCGGCCTCCCAAAGTGCTGGGATTACAGACATGAGCCACCATGCCCAGCCTCACACCTAAAGTTTTTATTGGGAGCTGGCTACTTAGTGCCGTCTGCTTAGCACATACCAGAAGTCCAGACCCCCAAAAGCAAAGCCTGTGTTCAGGATAAATCACATTGTTTGCATAGTCTCGGTACAGGGAGCCAGCCTTATCAGCTAACTGTTGACTGGGAGCACTCTGGGAGCCAAGTTGGCCAAGGGTCAACACTGTAAGCAGGCCTTTCTATAGATAGTAGTGTTACTATAGATAGTAGTAGGCCTTTGGTGTTAACTCTTTTCTGCACAAGGTAAAAAAAGAAATGACACTCCCTGCTCCAGAATCAGATTATAGTTATTCTGTGGTGTTGGATATGGAGGTTGTGGTGAGTGATTCAGGGATCTTCATTTTTGCTGTTTTTCTTTTCCAGAATGGCTTTGACTACTTGCTGACATACAGTGACAATCCCCAAACAGTGTTTCCTCGCTACTGTGTTAGTTGGATGGTTTCCAGTGGTAAGTAAGGGCAAGTATACAGGGCCTGGAACCTGAGTTAAGCATTTTGTTTTCTCTATCTTCTTAACGGCAGCAAGATTAGTACTTGTCTCACTGGAGTCCTATTGGGGAAATTAAACATCTCTTCTGGTTCTTTTTTGTTTGTTTGTTTTCTTGAGATGGAGTCTCACTCTGTTGCCTAGGTTGGAGTGGAAATGGCGTGATCTCAGGTCACTGCAACCTCTGCCTTCCAGGTTCAAGCGATTCTCCTGTCTCAGGCTCTTGAGTAGCTGGGATTATAGGCACCCACCACCAAACCAGGCTAATTTTTGTATTTTTAGTAAAGGTGAGGTTTCACCATGTTGGCCATGCTCGTCTTGAACTCCTAAACTCAAATGATCCACCTGCCTCGGCCTCCCAAAGTGCTGGGATTACAGGCATGAGCCACCGTGCCTAACCCTTTTCTGGTTCATTCTTGAATTACTATGAAGATACCAAAGACTCCAGGTGGAGATTGAAGGGATGACAATTACAGGGTCCCAGAAAGGAACTTGTACCCAGAGGAGAGCTTTAAAAACATTTGCTTCAATGCCTTAAATATGGACTGTGTAGATTAACATATTTACATTTTCTTCTTCAATAGTTGAAGGCCATAAGATAGAAAATATGGTGATCATAGGGCAATCACCTGGGGAAGGGGCACTTGTCTTAACAAAGGTTATACATCATGGCTATAACTGCAGCTTTCCCTTCCACCTTCTTGTCTGAGAAAGCATCCTTGTGATTTTCTTTCTTCTGGTTCTCTATAGGCAGCTTCTTACATGCTTCAGGGGGAGAACAGAGAGATTAGGTGTTTCTGTTTGACACTTGTCTAAATAAAATTGGCAGGTATTTTAGCCATGCCACTGATAAGTGATATTTAGATTAAAAGATCCTTTTGGGACTGAAGTGGCCTGCTTAGTACCTCTTTTCAAAGAAGAAGCAAAGATCATGGGTTATTTTTACAACCCATGCTTTGGGAACACATTCTGGGAGGCAGCTGTTATTCACAGGCTATCAGTCAGGCTATGATCTTTATAAGGAAGAACTAGCTCCCTACCATCAAAGAAATGAGGTCTTTTACTTTTGAGCCTACTGTTGGTTTATATGTCAGCTTAACCTGATTCCTGTCTCCTGACAGGCATGCCAGATTTCCTGGAGAAGCTGCACATGGCCACTCTGAAAGCCAAGAATATGGAGATTAAAGTAAAGGACTACATCTCGGCTAAGCCTCTGGAAATGAGTAGTGAAGCCAAGGCCACCAGCCAGTCCTCTGAGCGAAATAACGAGGGCAGTTGTGGCCCTGCTCGGATTGAGTATGCCTGACAGGCTTTGGGATAAGAAAGGACAGGCGCTTCTGGCCCTGTCTCAGTCGTTTATCACTGCTACAGAACGGGGACATGCCACATGTGTTAGAAGGCATCTGCTGTAACTTCCAGTGCAAGATAATTCAGTAACTGATGTCTCATTTTATTCAGAGCCCTATTGCTCTTATCAGAAGAGAAGAAGGCTACATTTGTGGGAGTGTTGTCATATTCTCAGGCCAACTAATTTGAAATTCGGTATCTCACTGAGCTAATCTGGAACAAACCTCTCACCTCAGGCCAGAAGGGGATGACCTCCATTTGCTTCTCTGAGTAGTTTCCTCTGTTGACATTCCAAATTCCATCAATTGTGCAGCGCTTTGGATTTCCTTCAGTTCTACAGGTCCACCTGGAAAGTGTAGTTGGCCGGTTGAGTCTCTCAAATGAGGGGCTACTGGGAGTACTCTTGGTAACAATCTTGATGTGAATGGGTGTGAATGATACTTGGCTGTGTTAAGTGCCTTGTCTGCACCTTGCTTTTATCTCTAGGGACATGAAGTTGTTATTATTAAATTGTTTTTAAGTAGAGTTGGAGTCTCCTTACGTTTCCCAGGCTAGTCTTGAACTCCTGCCTTGGACTCCCAAAGTGCTAGGATTACAGGTGTGAGCCACCATGCCTGGCCAGTGACATAAAATTTGTACCGAGAAATTTCCCTCCTTGCTTGCACAATACCACCCATTGATTCACCTTATCCAAAGCAGTTTCCTTTGAATCAGCCAGTTCTTCTATATTCATTGGATCATTTCCTCCTCCCTAACCTTCCCTATTTACCAAGAGCACTGGGAGACTAATCCTTTTAGATAGTAGCTTTTCGATGCTCAAAACATCGCATTGAAATTTAGTTTAAAAATTTTTTAATTTTATGTCAAAAAGGAGGAGTTAAGGAGTTGAGCGGGATTCTACCTTAGTCCCATTGTATAGAAAGCATCACCATTTTGCTGCAGACATTATTTTTCACATTTCAGGTTTGACTTGTTCTTTTCAGAAGGCTAAAGGTGGAGGAATGGGGGCTGGGCCGCTCCCTTGGAGCTCTCAGAGCTATAGACAAGCTGTGTGAATGCATAGATGTAATCTTGCTGCAAATACTCATATAGTGGAGATGTGGTTTATGTTACCATCATGTTCCTCTAAAAAGTTTTTCTTACTCTTTTCAGAGCCAGAATAGGATAAATTCACAATCAGTTGCTGTCAGTTAGACCCAGCTGGTTTTGCTTATGGTCATGCTGCAGTTTGTTAGGAGAATAAGTAAGGATCAAGTTTTAAATCCTCCTCTGTCCCTTTCTTCTGGAGTCTTGATGGCCAGACGGCTTATTTTTATTTTATTTTATTTTTTTGGTCTGCTTGCTACTGTTTTGTGGTGTTGAAAAGTGATTTAGCTGGGTACAGTGGTGTGTGCCTGTAGTCCCAGCTACTTGGGAGGCTGAGGTGGGAGGATCGCTTGAGCCCAGGAGTTCTGGGCTGTAGTGCGCTATGCCGATCTGGTGTCTGCACTAAGTTCGGTATCAATATGGTGACCTCCTGGGAGCAGGGGACCACCAGGTTGCCTAATGAGGGGTGAACCGGCCCAGGTCAGAAATGGAGCAGGTCAAAACTCCCGTGCTGATCAGTATCGGGATCGCACTTGTGACTATCTATTGCACTCCAGCCTGGGCAACATAGCGAGACCCCCATCTCTTAAATGAAAAAGAAAGAAAAGTGATTTAAACTTGAGATTAAACCCTTCCTTGACCTTATTGTTGCCTGTTCATTTTTGTGCCAAGGAAGTAGCTGCCTCAGTGTATGTCTTGCCTTCTCAGAGTCATTGTTGGAAGAGCAGAGAGATGCATCGAGCAGTCCCAGCTGCATTTCATTCATTGCTTCTCTCTTCTCCTCAGGACCTGACAGAAGCCAGGGAAGAGTCCCTGGGTTATGTCCAAACTTAGCACCTGCGATTGTTGGGGTGTGGATGGATGTGTACATGAGACAGAGAAGAGAGTATGTGTGTGTGTGTGCACATGCATGTGCACACACACGCACAGGTACAAAGGAGTTACGGTTGCTCCATGTTCTGACTGATGGAAATTTGATTCTGCACTTGGGGTCTGCCTGTACAGTTACTCATGTCATTGTAATGATTTCACTCCTAACTGTGACATTTTTATCAAATGTGTGAATAAATACATCGAGATTGATACAAAAAAAGTGTTTGTCTTTGGACAAATGGTGGTGGAAAAATCTTGCATATTGGGTTTATCATTTCTTTCTGATCACAAAGTTGAAAAGCATTTTTACTCAGAGTTGGGAGGTGGAAGTGGCAGGCCTTGTTCATTCTTGGTAGATAGTGGCTGCCACACAGCTTGCCTAGACCATGAGCCCTTTCCAGGTGACCTGCTTGGGAACTGAAAATAAACTACCAATATTCACTTCCCTAGCTTGACATACTGATATCATCTGCCTTTAAGGAAGGATCACTCTGGAGGGAGCAGTGCTAGAGCTTAACATTTGGTATAAATCAGGAGTGATGTAAGCAGGCCTGTGGTCTAGGGTTGAGGAGAGGGCCAAGTCAGCGCCCTTGGTGGAGGGGCGGTTCTGCTAGCATGCTCTGAGCATAACGAATTAAGTGTAATTTTGCCTATGGGAAGCATTAGGTGAACACAAAAGCACACCCAGGTGAACTGAGCTGCGTAGGGACACACAAGGCACAGGTCCCTTTGTGGTGTACCACCTCCCATCTGATTCCAGAGAACCATGCACCTCACCTCATGGTTGCAAGCTGCAGCCCTTCCATTGGCCATCATGGCTCTGTGCCTCACACTCCCCTCTTTATTCTCCTTGTTCCTTTCAGCTTCATTTGTATTTTTTCTAATCTTTCTTTTTTGAAATGGAGTCTCACTCTCACCCAGGCTGGAGTCCCGTGGTGAGACCTTGGCTCACTGCAACCTCTGCCTCCCAAGTTCAAGCAATTCTGCCTCAGCCTCTAGAGTAGCTGGGACTACAGGTGCACACCACCAAGCCTGGCTGATTTTTGTATTTTAGTAGAGATGGGATTCCACCATGTTAGTCAGGCTGGTCTCAAACTCCTGATCTCAAAGTGATCTGCCTGCCTCAGCTTCCCGAAGTGCTGGGATTACAGGCATGAGCCACCGAGCTTCTTTTTTTCTCTTTCTTCTCTCGCTTTGTCTTATCTTTTGTTCTCTTCCTCTTCACATAGGGTGGTGGGTGTGGAAGCCGAGTGGGCGGTCCAGTGAGTTTCTCCCTGCAAACTGCAGGTCAAGGGAGACGCTTTATATATTTCTTAACCATTGACATGTTTGAAACTACCTTTCTATGTGTCACGAAGATTTTTAGTGTTGCGCACCTAAATCCATTTTTCTATAGGCCTTACAGTTATTGTGTTGTTTTGTGTAGACATGTGAGACAGCAGAACAGAACTATACGATAGGAATGTGGTGGTGCTTTAATAGCCAGCGTGGGCTTAGCCATCACATAATTCACAGCATGGTGACCATGGGTTGAGAGTTAGTATGAGTTTTTATTTTTAAAAGTTTGTATATATATTGAAAAGTTAAAAGAGTAAGAAACTACATTGCATACCCTTTTCTTTGCTGGTGTTTAACATCTGCTGTGTATGCTTTCTCTTTCTATATACACAGTGTCATGACCATTTGAAAGTAGGATGCAAACATGGTATTTCACCCCTAAACAGTTGAGCATTCTTTTTATACTACAGATGTTCTGTGTAGCCACAATGTCATTAGTACACAAGATAAGTAACAATGCCACAGTATTAATAATGCAGTTCATATTAAAATTTCCAAAATAATTTTTACAGCCTCCCCAACCCAAGATATAATTAAGTATCATGGTGGCATTTGTCTCTTTGGCCACTTTTCATCTAGAACAGTCTGCCTTTCGTAACTTCCCCTGTGCTTCATATAATAGAATGTAGAGCAGTGGTCTTCAAGCTTGGCTGCACTTGGGAAGCTTATGCAAACTCCCAAAGCCTGGCCCCATCCCAGACCATTAAAACCTCTAGGGTGAGCTATGGTACTTGTGCAAGTGTTAAATGCTGAATGTGATCAAAGGGAGACAAAATAGGCTAGAGAGGCAACAGTCTCCCTAAATCCGCATACTACTAATGTAAGTCTTGTCATACTGTTGGCTTATGCTGAGTTTGGGATTAGCCAATAACAGCCACCATTACTGAGCATCTGCTGTGCCAGGCACCATGCTTCATGCCTTCATCTAATCCTACAGCCCTTTGAGTATATAGTTAGTGCCTCATCTATAAAATGAGGAGACGGCATTAGAGGTTAAGTAATTTTCTTGCTCAGGGTCACACAGGAAGTGACAGCCAGGATGCAGACCTAGCTCTAACATCTCCAAAGACAGCTGGCAGTGTGGCTTAACACTTATGTTTTTAAACATTTTTAAATTTTCTCCCTAAAACTTACATTAGTGTTTATAAATACATTGCCAGATTCTTTCCCCTGGGGATGGTTGACTTGTTTGGAAGCTTGGATCATAGGCTTGCTTTTGTTTTTTGGCTGGTGACATAGCCCTCAGGAGACCTTGAGAACGTGTGCCCCCGTGGGCTTGCTTTTTTAAAAAAATTATTTTTTGAGATAGTCTCGCTGGTGCCCAGGCTAGAGTGCAGTGGTGCCATCAGAGCTCACTGCAGCTTTGAACTCCTGGGCTCCAGTGAACTCCCACTTCAGTCTCCCGAGTAGCTGGAACCACCATTCCCATCTAATTTTTTAGGTGATCCTCCTGCCTGGATCTCCTAAAGTATTGGAATTAATTACAGATTAAGCCACTGTGCCTGGCCTAGGTTCGCTTGCTTGCTTGATTTTTGTTTTTTGAGAGAGTCTCCGTCTGTCACCCAGGCTGGATAGCAATGGCACGGTCACAGCTTAATGCAGCCTTGAACTCCCTGGGCTCAGGTGATCCTCCCATCTTTGCTGGGACTGCAGGTGCGATCCACCGCACCTGAAAAATTTTTGTATTTTTTGTGTAGGTGGGCTTTCACCCTGTTGCCCAGGCTGGTCTCAAAACTGGCCTCAAGCGATCTTCTCACCTTGGCCTCCCAAAGCACTGGAATTACAGTTATGAGCCGGAAAACTTCAGAATGTACACCACAACCAGTACTATACTGTGTAACATGAAGGGATACCTAAAGGTATTTAATTTCAAAGTAACCAGTCTCTGATCCCAGCATGATAAGATGGAAATCTAAATATTTTTCTCAAAGTGAAAATAGTCATAAAATCTGAGCACTATGACTTCCAAGGAATAAACTTGAAAGCCTCTTAAAAATCAGGCAGTAACGTGTAAATGAAAGTGATCTTAATGCAAAATGTACCATCCTTACAAGCCTCAGTGGGTACTTGATAGAGCATCATTCAAATAGAGCCCTCAGGCTGTCCACTGTCACAGCTGCTTTAATAACCTCAGGGTTGATTGTGGCCCACAAATATACTTCAAAACTTTTTTTTTTGAGACAGAGTCTCGCTCTGTCGCCAGGTGCCAGGCTGGAGTGCAGTGGCGCGATCTCAGCTCACTGCAACCTCCGCCTCCTGGGTTCAAGCAATTCTCCTGCCTCAGCCTCTGGAGTAGCTGGGACTACAGGCGCATGCCACCACACACACCCAGCTAATTTTTGTATTTTTTAATAGAGACGGGGTTTCACCATGTTGGCCAGAATGGTCTCAATCTCTTGACCTTGTGATCCGCCTTGGCCTCCCGAAGTGCTGGGATTACAGGCATGAGCCACCGTGTCCGGCCACTTTAAAACATTTTTAAACAGATAATTTATAAATGACCTAACTTTATTACCCACTATTTTTTTTCCTTTTTTTAAGACAGAGTCTCACTCTGTCGCCTAGGCTGGAATGCAGTGACGTGATCTCTGCTCACTGCATCCCAAGTTCAAGCAGTTCTCTGCCTCAGCCTCATGAGTAGCTGGGATTACAGGTGCCTGCCATCGCGTCTGGCTAATTTTTGTGTTTTTAGTAGAGACTGGGTTTCACCATCTTGGCCAGGCTGGTCTTGAACTCCTGACCTCGTGATCCACCCTCCTTGGCCTCCCAAAGTGCTGGAATTACAGCCCACTTTTAAAGAGCCTGACCATAGGAGACTGAGTGTTTGAAAGTAGTACCTGACCATACCTAAAAAGGTAGGCTGAGTGTTTGAAAGCCACTGGGGTGGCCGGGTGCAGTGTCTCATGCCTGTAATCCCAGCACTTTGAGGCCGAGGCAGGTGGATCACCTGAGGTCAGGAGTTCAAGACCAGCCTGGCCAACATGGCAAAACCCTGTCTCTACTAAAAATACAAAAATTAGCTGGGCATGGCGTTCTATACCAGTAGTCCCTAGCTACTTAGGAGGCTGAGGAGGAGAATTGCAGGAACCTAGGAGGCTGAGGTTACAGTGAGCCGAGATTGCACCATTGTACTCCCTCCAGCCTGAGCAATAAGAGCAAAACTCCGTCTCAAAAAAAAAAAAAAAAAAGCAAGTAGTAATATGTAGATATTTTTACAGTAAATGCATTTTGTCATATCTTAAAATTCTGCTTTGTATGGGAGTTTAGGATTATGTTCAGCCTCGAGGGATAGAGACGATCATGTGGCTGAAACAAATTTACCCTTGATTCTTGTGAATGTAGCCTGTTCAGGGCTGGTATGACAGCTTTGCAGTCCTCCTGCTCCCAGGCTCCTGTCTTCTCCATACAGCCTCCAACCAAGGTGGAGTTACAGTTCCATCAGAAGCTGAGGGTGGGACCCAAGCAACCTTCAGTTTTTTTAAAGTTTTAAAGTTTCTAGGGATCCTAATGTGCACTTGAACCCGGGAGGTGGAGGTTGCAGTGAGCCAAGATCACACCAGTGCACTCCAGTCTGGGCAACAGAGTGAGACTCACACCAAAAAAAAAAAAAAAAAAAAAAAAAAAAAGAAAGAAAGACACAGAAGTGGGAAACTATGTGGGGACAGGTTTGGGTGTTCCCAGGTGACTCCAGAGTGGTCAGCTGTGTGCATTCCTGCAGCCCAGTAGCAGCACTTCAGTTCTGTGGGCTAAGAAACTCTACCATGTCAGAGACAAGTTGGCTGAACTCACTGAGTCTAACCAAGCTCCCAAGAGAAAGACACATTTAGCATTCCAAGAAATACATGCCAGCAGGATGAGTCAGGCCTTGCTACCCTGACCAGGGTCATCGCCACTGTAAGCAAAACACACGGGAAGCCCAATCACAGAGTTTTGAGGTGATCATGCAGGCAGGTGGACATTCGCTTGGCTATATTTGTCCTACTACCACCTTCTGAGCTTGTCAGTGAGCTCCTGGGCAGCGATTTTTTTTTTGAGACGGAGTTTTGCTCTGTCGCCTAGGCTGGAGTGCAATGGCTCAATCTTGGCTCACTGCAATTTCCGCCTCCCAAGTTCAATCAATTCTCCTGTCTCAGCCTCCTGAGTAGCTGGGATTACAGGTGCGTACCACCATGCCTGGCTAATTTTTATATTTTTAGTAGAGACGGGGTTTCACCATGTTGGCCAGGCCTGTATAGAACTCCTGACCTCAGGTGATCTGCCTGCCTGCGCCTCCCAAAGTGCTGGGATTACAGGCATGTGCTACTGCACCAGTCTTTTTTTTTTTTCTTCTTAAAATGGTCTCTGCTTTTGGGGGCTTGGGACTATTCAGGCTATGTGTGTATATTTTCAGTTTGCATTTCCCTAGACAGGACTGAATCCAATATTTTAACAAATGTAGTTTAATGTTGGAAGGCACTTCAGAGGGCATCGGGTACAGATCTTTCATTTATAAATGATGCTCAGAGCTCAGCATTTGTTCCAAGTCACGCAGCTCTTCCCTGGTCTAGAAACTTGGTCTTCGGGGATGCAGTGCATTTTCCATTTCACTATGTAATTTCTTGGTGAAGTTTTTGGAGAAATCTTTAGAATTCATAATATGCATGTTCAAAAGCCTCAAAAACCACTCCCAACTACCTGGACAAGGAGTGTGTTAGTTTGGTCATAATCAGCTTCCATAACAAAGTACCAGAAACTGAGTGGCTTAAACAACAGAAATTTATTGTCTCACATTTTTGGAGGCTGGAAGTCCAAGAGCAAGGTGTAGCAGGGCTGGCCCCTTCTGAGGGCAGTGAGGAAGAATGTTCTAGGACTCTGTCCCAGCTTCTCGTGGTTGCTGATGTGTGAGCTGCATCACCCCAGTCCCTGCCTTCGTGTTCCCTGCACGCACACGTTGTCCACATTTCCTTTTAATAAGGACACCAGTCATATTGCAGTAGGGACCACACTACTTCATTATGACTTGATCTTAACTATATCTCCAAATAGGGTCACATTCTGAGATACTGGGGATTAGACCTTCAACATATGAATTTTAGAGGGATACGATTCAATCCAGAAAATGGGGAGATCTGCAGAGAACTCAATTGAAGAGATGAATTTTCAAAATCAATATCCAGAGGCCGCTGTCCCAGTGGAGTCCAGAAAGACTTCCCAGCCTGGCCAGGGCCACCTGTCCTGCAGCTTCTGTGTTGAGCAGCAGGGGGCAGGGCTGTGCCACCCACTGGTAATCTTGTCAGCCTTCCCGAGACTGCTGGATTTTACAGCTCCTGACAACTGATAGTTTGGTGTGGTTCTATACGGGCACCACTGTCCCCTCAGAGCCTTGATTTGCATCAAGTCCTATGAATGAAAGAGAGGAAGTGGGTCAGACGACCACAGCCTGTGTGGGTGTGTACAGTAGTGCACGGGTGGAAAGAGGAGGCCAAGGATTTGTCCCTTTGGACAACTGGGAGAGTTACAGGCTCCAGGCAGTGACTAGGAATGTGTTTGTTGGGGAGACAGATGGACAGATGGAGATAACTAGACAGCAGCTTGGATGAGCTGCCTCCTTCCTCATCGCCCTCCTGCTCCCGGAGGCCAGTCCAGTGTTCAGTCTAGGAAGGTGGATTGGTTACTCCTGAACGAGCTGGGACTGTCAGGCCATTAGGAGGACCCAGCTGTCTGATGTTCCAATGCTCCTGTTCTTGTTCCTGCACTTCTTATGACAACTCATGATTGTTTCCTGTATTTCTGTGCCTAGGAAAGAAGGCATGATAGGATGATAATCAGCAAGGACTTACTGAGGGCCCACTGTTTGCCTTAGGACTTTCAAAGGAATTATGAAGCAGCTGGGGAGACGACACTTGCCTAGACAGAATTACATAGCCCAGCATCGAGAACCAGCAGAGCCTCAGTCTGGGTGACCATGACTCTGTTTCTGAGACCAACCATCCCAGACATAGTCACACCAGTGGACTGCTGGTTCATCACCCAGAGTGTTCTGTATTGACCTTTGGATCTTGCCTTCATATTCTTTTGTTCATACAGTATGAGTTAAGAGACTAAAAGGTAATGCACTTATGCACTTCTTTTCTTTTTTTGAGATGGAGTCTCACTCTATTGCCCAGGCTGGAGTGCAGTGGCACAATCTCGGCTCACTGCAACCTTCGCCCACCCAGTTCAAGCGATTCTCATGCCTCAACCTCCCCAGTAGCTGGGACTACAGGTGCATGCCATCATGCCTAGCTAATTTTTGTATTTTTAGTAGAGATGGGGTTTCACCATGTTGGCTAGGCTGGTCTTGAACTCCTGACCTCAGGTGATCCCCTGCCTTGGCCTCCCAAAGTGCTGGGATTATAGGCATGAGCTACCACACCCGGCCTCACTTATGCATTTCTTTTACACGTAAAAATATAAAGAAAAATTACATATCACTGGCTAAGAGGTGCTAAAAAAAAAAGAGAGAAAAGAAAAAAGATTTTTTTCTTTATTAAAAAAGAAATATAATTTAAAAAAGAAAAATTACATAATCTATACAACCCAGAGCATCAGTGTTTTTTTTCCTCCACTTGCATTTGTACATAGCATTTTTTCTGGCTGGGAATGGTGGCTCACGCCTGTAATCCCAGCACTCTGGGAGGCTGAGGTGGGTGGATCACCTGAGGTCAGGAGTTTGAGACCAGCCTGGCCAACTTGGTGGAAACCTGTCTCTACTAAAAATACAAAAATGAGCCAGGTGTGGTGGCACATGTCTGTAATCCCAGCTACTTGAGAGGCCGAGGCATGAGAATTGCTTGAACTTGGAGAGGCAGAGACTGCAGTGAGCCGAGATCGCACCACTGCTGACCAGCCTGGGCAACAGAGCGAGACGCTATCTCAGAAAAAACAAGAAACAAATTTTTCTTTTTCATTGAGGTGTTATCCAAGTATTTGTGTGCATAGCTTGAAAAGTCATAGCTGGGCACTATGGCTTATGCTTGTAATTGCAGCACTTTGGAAGGCTGAGGCAGGTGGATCACTTAATGTTAGGAGTTCGAGACCAGCCTGGCTAACACAGTGAAACTCGTCTCTACTAAAAATACAAAAATTAGCTGGGCATGGTGGTAGACTCCAGAGGCTGAGGCGCAAAAATCGCTTCAACCCAGAAGGCAGAGGTTGCAGGGAGCCAAGATGGTGCCATTGCACTCCAGCCTGGAGGACAGAGCAAGACTCTGTCTCGAAAAAAAAAAAAAAAGTCAAATAGTTCTTAAAATTTGTTAGGAAAACTCCTCCCACCATTTCCCCTCCTCAGGGAAAGCCAGTTTCACCTCTCCCAGAGTATTATATTGATATTTACCTCCATGTCTCTAAATAACGTGCTTATATCACCCCTTCTTGCTTTTTCATTTTAGGGATTTTATGAAGACTTCACTCTTCCTTCCCCCACCCCCGTCCCCCAACCCCCGTCCTTCCCCGCAATGACTTAGCTCTTCCTTCCCCTCCCTGCCCGGCTTTCCCCTCTTTCTCCCACAGTACTTAATTACAGCTAATTAGTTACAGTATTATTTAGCATTTACAGTATTATGAACATGGAAATATCACAGGCAAGACACTACACTTATTTTCTAGCACCACTTACTGTTTTCCTAGAGCCAGTTCTGGGGTTTTAGTTTCTCGTGGTTGTGTGTGTGTTTGTGTTTGTTTTTTTGTGTTTGAGATGGAGTTTTACTGTGTCTCCCAGGCTGGAGTCCATGGCTCGATCTGGGCTCACTGTAACCTCTGCCTCCCAGATTGAAGCGATTCTCCCACCTCAGCCTCCCGAGTAGCTGGGACTACAGGTCCCCGCCATCATGCCTGGCCTTGCTGTGTTCTCATCACTAACCACCCTCGCCGGCGCGGTGGCTCACGCCCGCAATCCCAGCAGCTGGGAGGCCTAGATAGGCAGAGCGCTGGAGCTGAGGAGTTGGATATCAGCCTAGGCAATATGGTGAGACCCTGTCTCCACCAAAAATACAAAAACTGTTAACTGGGCATGGTGGCGGGCGTGCCTGTAGTCCCAGCTACTTGGGAGGCTGAGGCGAGAGAATCGCTTGAAACCGGGAGGTTGCGGCGAGCCTAGACTGCGTGCGCCATTGCCCTCCAGCCTGGGCGACAGGGCAAGGCTCCGTCTCAAAACAAACGAAACCAACCAACCAAACAAACCAAACCACTCATCCTCTCTGGCAATTGGGATATCTCTGCTGCTGCAGCAGGTATGGTAGGTAACGTTTACTTCCCGAGGGTCTGGGCAGACGGTGCTGCACTGGGTGCCCAGCTAGTGCCTGAGACCTCCCTCTCCAGCCGCTTGGGATCCCTTCAAGTCCGTTTTGTGTTCTCTGGGTCCCATGTCGTCCTCTTTCTTGGTTTATTTCCTCATTGAAATAAAGAAGAAAGGGCTCACCAGAGGCAACTTTCTTGAGAGCCTTACCTGTGCTTCAGCGAAGTACAGAAATATCAGTTGGAAATAGTTATTCGCTAGAATTTTGGCAGTCTGAAGATGTTCTGATTCCTGATCTTTTTTCAGCCCTCCAGCCCCCAACACTCTCTCTTTGCTTCTAGCATGGTTTCAATCTGTTGTGCTGCCATTGGGTCCTGGTTTGGAAACTCAGCATCTTTCATTCTGGAGGATTCTCTTGCATTATTTCATTTTGCCTCTTCCCTCTTTTGGTCTTTCTGTTATTCAGATATTCAGTTACCTGAACTTATCCTCTCATTTTCTCTTTTTGCCTCCTGTTTTTCAATTCTTTGTTTTCTTGCTACACTTTCTGGAAATTTCCCTCATCTTATCTTCCAAACCTGATATTGTTTTATTTATTTACTTATTTGTTTTTATTATTGTTATTTTTGAGATAGAGTCTCACTTGTCACCCAAGGCTGGAGTGCACTGGTATGATGTGGGCTCAGTGCGACCTCCGCCTCCCAGGTTGAAGTGATTCTCCTGTCTCAGCCTCCCGAGTTGCTGGGATTACAGGCACAACCAGCTAATTTTTGTGTTTCTAGTAGAGACAAGGTTTTACCATGTTGGCCAGGCTGGTCTTGAACTCCTGACCTCAAGTGATCCATGTGCCTTGGCCTCCCTAAGTGCTGGGATTACAGGTGTGAGCCACTGCCTCTGGCTTGATACTGAGTTTTAAATTTCTGTTTTCTTATTTTTAATACTGGAGACTTATTTTCTGAGTGTTGGCTCTTTGTTCTTATTTTACAGGTATGGTATCTTCCCTCTCTAAGAATGGGAGTGATTTTTGTCAATGTTTTTTTCTTCCTGCAGTGTCTCCTCCAAGTTGCTTTTTCCTGTTAATTGCCTTTCCTTCGTGATTGAGGCTTTCCTTGGCTATATTGGTTGTTGGTTCTTACTAAGAAACTTGGACTGGGCTGGGCGAGGTGGCTCATGCCTGTAATTCCAGCACTTTGGGAGGCTGAGTCAGGCGGATTATGAGGTCAGGAGTTCAAGACCAGACTGGCCAACATGGTGAAACCCCATCTCTACTAAAAAATACAAAAATTAGCTGGGCATGGTGGCTCGTGCCTGTAATCCCAGTTACTTGGGAGGCTGAGGTAGGAGAATTGCTTGAACTGGGACCCAGGAGGTGGAGGTTGCAGTGAGCCGAGATTGCCCTACTGCACTCCAGCCCGGGCTACAGAGCAAGACTCCATCTCAAAACAAACAAACAAACAAACAAAAAAAACTCGGACTGGGGGCTCTGAGCGTGTGAGCGGCTGGCGATGATTCCCACTGGAGGGTAGGCTGGCTGGCTGTTACACAAACCTTTAGCTGGTTCTTATTCTATCCCTTCTCTTCACCTCACGTGGTGCCTCACTTATCGTGAGCCTTTTGGGCATTCCACTGGGTAAACTGGATTGGCTCTTAACTGTCCCCACTACTGGCTAGGAATTCGGTTTTTTCTTTCCTTTAAGCCATTTGCCATTTTGACCATCTACTTTCCAGCTTCCAAAACTGTTTCCCATTTCTTTCCTTTCTCCTTGATGGTATGAGGTTTGCCGTTCACTTTGCCTTCTTTGCTGTCAAGTGTGGTTTCAGGAGGTAACCACTGGCATCTTTACCTAGGTCCTCACTTTTTTTTTTGATTAAGTGGTTTTTATTCACTGACTTTGTTGAGGTATAATCAAAGTACAGTAAGCTGCACATACTTAAAATGCACAACCTAAGAAATTTTATTTAAATTACTAAGTAAATTTAAATGCACAACCTAAGAAATTCTGACCTGTGATATACCTGTGACAATAATCGCAATGAAGATAATGAACATTTCATCACCCACAAAAGTCCCCTTGTGCCCTTTGCAGTTATTCCCCTGCCCCTGCCTGAGCATACCACCATAGAATACTCTTCATTTTATAGAATTTTATATAAATGGAATCTTACAGTATGTGCTATAGTGTGGTTCTTGAATTCAGCATAATGATTCTGTGATCGTTCATGCTGTGATTATCAGTAGTTCACCCCTCGTCATTGCTGAGTATTCCACTGAATGGATGTACTACAATTCATTTCCTCATGCACCTGTGGAAGGACCTTTTAGTTGTTACCAGTATGGGGCGACTATACGCAGAGCTGCTATAAACATTTGTGTACAAGTCTTTGTGTAAATATATGTTTTGGGTTTTTTTTTAAGGTAAATACTGAAGAATGAAATGGCTGGGTCATGGTAAAAGTATGTTCAAATATTTTTCCTTTCTTTCTTTTTTTTTGAGACAAAGTCTTGCTCTGTCGATCAGGCTGGGAGTGCAATGGTGTGATCTTGGCTCACTGCAATCTCCACCTCCTGGGTTCAAGTGATTCTCCTGCCTCAACCTCCCAAGTTGCTGGGATTACAGGCATGCGCCAACACACCCCACTAATGTTTGTTTTTTTTTTTAGTAGCGACAGGTTTCGCCATGTTGGCCAGGCTGGTCTTGAACTCTTGACCTCAGATGATCCACCTGCCTTGGCCTCCCAAAGTGCTGGGATTACAGGCATGAGCCACCCGTGCCCAGCCTCAAATATTTTTAAGTGACTGCCAAGCTGTTTTCCAAAGTGATTTCTCCATTTTATATTCCCAAGAATAGTGTATGAGAGTCTCAGTTGCCCCATCTCCTTGCCAAAATGTTTTGTGATCCATCTTCTCATATGGCTTTAATTTGCATCTCCCCCGTGACTAATGATGTTTAGCATCTTTTTATGTGCTTATTGGTGGTCATAAATCTTCTTCCTGTAAAGTGTCATTTGAAATCTTTTGCTCATTTTATATTAGGTTTGTCTTGACACAAGAGTATTTCTGTTTTTCTCCTCTTTTAAAAATTAAGATATATACAATTCAGTGGTTTTAAAGCACATTTATGGTTATAAAACCATCACCATGACCTAATTTCAAAACATTTTCATTACCCCTCAGAAAAATTCCAGATTCATTAGTAACCACTCCCTTTACCCTTCTCTCCCCAGCCCCTGGCAACCACTATTCTGTCTTCTCTATGAATTTGCCTATTCTGGACATTTTATATGAAAGAGTCATATACTATGTTGTCTCTTGTGACTGGATTCTTTCATTTAGTGTAAGATTTTCAGGTTTCATACATATTGTAGCATGTATCAGTACTTCTTTCCCTTTTATGGCTGAATAATTTTTTTTTCAAGACAGAGTCTCGCTCTGTCATCCAGGCTGGAGTACAGTGGCATGGTCTCGGCTCACTCAACCTCCATCTCCCAGGTTCAAGCGATTCTCATGCCTCAGCCTCCTGGGTAGCTGGGATTGGCATGCACCACCACACCTGGCTAAGTTTTGTATTTTTAGTAGAGACGGGTTTTCGCCATGTTGGTCAGGCTAGACTTGAACTCTTGGCCTCAAGTAATCTGCCTGCTTCAGCCTCCCAAATATTGGAATTATAGGCGTGACCCACTGGGCCAAATAATACTTCACTGTGCAGTTGTACCACATTTTGTCTTTCCATTCATTCACTGCTAGGCATTTGTGTTTTTTCCACTTTTTGGCTATTATGAATAATACCATTATGAACACTCATGTACACACTTTTGTATAGACATATGCTTATAATTCTCTTGGGTATAAGTAGGAGTGGATTGCTAGGTCATATGATTATTACTAGTGGAAGGTATCTGAGTTGCTGGGGAATCCCTATGGGTCTGCAGCAACCTCAATTCTTGCCTCCTCAGAAGAAAGAATTCAACTGAGAGCAGAAAAAGACATTAAGGCAAGTTTTCAGAGCAGGAGTGGAAGTTTACTTTAAAAGGCTTTAGAACAGGAAAGAAAGGAAGGTACACTTGGAAGAGGCCCAAGCCAGCGACTTGAACAAGTGTGATGTTTTACCTTGATCCTAAGACTTTATAGGCTGGCTCACTGACGGCATCTTGTGCCCATTTCCCATGATTCTTCCCTCAGGGTGGGCTGCCTACATATGCAGTGCTCTCCTTACCCTTGGGAGGTGAGCACGTGCAGTGTGTTTAGGAAGTTGTGTTCAAGCCCAGCTGAGGCTTTCTTCCCTTTTCTGGTGGGGTGTCCCCAGAAGGTCCACTATTTTGTCTCTCTTTTTTTAATTGCATTTTAGGTTTTGGGGTACATGTGAAGAACATGGCAGTGTGATTTGCTGCCTTCCTTCCCATCACCTGTATCTAGCATTTCTCCCCATGCTATCTCTCCCCATTATTTTGTCTCTTAATGCATATACCTGGGAAGTTACTTCTCCCTAGCACCTGGATTTAATTAATACGTTAGTGCAATACATGTGGACCATCAGGAAATGGCCTCTCCCTGGCACCAGCTGGCAATTTATCACTGTTATAGAGGCAATATGATAACGGCCAAACCACCACTGGCATTCCTAGTGGGTTGAGGGAGAGCCTTCTCTTCCTCGCACATACCTGTTTAACTACCTGTAACATGGTTACTGGATGTTTAACTTTTTGAGGGATCAGCAAACTGTTTTCCAAAGCAGTTGCACCATTTTACATTCACACCAGCAATTTATGAGGGTTTCACTTTCTCCACATCTTCAACAACACTTGTTACTCTTCTCTATTCTAGCCATCCCTGTGTGTGTGAAATGTTATGTCATTGTGGATTTGAATTGCATTTATTTAACGACTAATGATGTTGAGCACCTTTTCATGGCTTGTTGGCCATTTGAATATCTTCTTTGAGGGAATGGTTATTCAAAACCTTCACTCAGTTAAAATTAGATTATTTGTGATTTTATAGTTGAGTCGTGTATTTATATATTTTAGATGTGTACATGTGTGTCCTTTGTATGATATATGTGTTGGTAATATTTTCTTCCCTGTCTGTAGCTTGCCTTTTGTTCTTTTTTATGGTGCCCTCCCTCCCTCCTTCCTTCCTTTCTTTCTTTCTCTTTCTTTCTTCCTTTTTTCTTTTTCTTTCTTTCTTTCTTTCTTTTTCTTTCCTTTCTTCTTTCTTTTTCTTTCTTCCTTTTTCTGTCTTTCTTCCTTTCTCTTTCTTTCCTTTCCTTTCCTTTCCTTTCTTTCTTTTTCTTTCTTTCTTTCCTTCTTCATGGAGTCTCACTGTCACCCAGGCTGGAGTGCAGTGGTGCGATCTCGGCTCACTGCAACCTCCGCCTCCCGGGTTCAAGTGATTCTCCTACCTCAGCTTCCTGAGTAGCTGGGATTACAGGTGCATGCCACCATGCCCAGCTAATTTTTTGTATTTTTAGTAGAGATGGGGTTTCACCGTGTTAGCTAGTATGGTCTTGATCTCCTGATCTCGTGATCTGCCTTCCTCAGCCTCCCAAAGTGTCGGGATTACAGGTATGAGCCACTGCACCTGGCCTATGGTATCTTTCAAAGAACAAAAGGTTTTAATTTTGATAGAGTTCAACTTACCAATTATTTATGTGCTTTTTATTTTTTAGACAGAGTCCTGCTGTGTCACCAGGCTGGAGTGCAGTGGCGTAATCTTGGCTCACTGCAACCTCAACCTCCTAGGTTCAAGTGATTCTCACGCGTCAGCCTCCTGAGTAGCTGAGATTACAGGCACGAGCCACCACACCCAGCTAATAATTTTTGTATTTTTAGTAGAAATGGGGTTTCATCATATTGGCCAGGATCATCTCAATCTCCTGAACTCATGGTCTGCCCACCTCGGCCTCCCAAAATGCTGGGATTACAGGCATGAGTCCCTGCACCTGGCATGTGCTTTTTTGTGTTCTAAGAAAACTTTGTCCAGTTATCATTTCCAGAAAAGATATAAATATTTTCTCCTATGTTTTTCTTCTATACATTGTATAATTTTAGATTTTACATTTAGGTCTTTGATCTGTTCCAGTTAATTTTTATATATGGTGTGAGATAAGGGTCTTGGATGACATTTAGGATGTTTCCAACATTATTTCTTACTTTGTATGAGACAGAATAGGAGCCTCACTTCCCTATTTTTTTCTCCCTTGCCTTATCTCATATACCTTGTAGGAAATGTGTTTTTTGTTTTTTTTTTGTTTTTTTTCACCTTTTTTTTTTTTAAAGAATAAAGTGCAAAAAGATTTGCTAACATGGGGGTAGCCAGTATACTCCCTTTTTACTCAATACTGTCATGTTGCTTTCCCTACATGACTTTTTAAAATTTATTTTTTAGATAGAGTCTTGTTCTGTCACCCAGGCTGGAGTGCAGTGGCACAATCTCGTCTCACTGCCACCTCCGCCTCCTAGGCTCAAGCAATTCTCTTGTGTCAGTCTCCCAGGTAGTGGGATTAAAGGCATGTGCCACCACTCTCAGCTAGTTTTTATATTTTTAGTAGAGATGGGGTTTTGCCATGTTGGCCGGGCTAGTCTCAAACTCCTGGCCTCAAGTGATCTGCCTGCCTTGGCCTCCTTAAAGTGCTGGGAATACAGGAGCGAGCCACCATGCCTGGTCAATATTATCTGACTTTAATTTTTTATTTTTATTTAATTTTTCCGATCTGGATGGTATAAAAGGGATATCTCATAATTTTGATTAATTACTAGGGAGTTTATTTCTTGTCATACTTGTTAACCGTTGGGATTTCCTGTATATGAATTGCCTATTATAATCCTTTTTTTTTTTCCTTGGAGACAGTCTCGCTCTGTCACCCAGGCTAGAGTGCAGTGGCCCCATCTTTGCTCACTGCAACCTCCACCTCCTGGATTCAAGCAGTTCTCCTGCCTCAGCCTCCTAAGTAGCTGGGAGGGGACTACAGGCACCTGCCACCACAATTGGCTAATTTTTTAATTTTATTTTTGTATTTTTAGTAGAGACTGGATTTCACCATGTTGGCCAGGCTGGTCTTGAACTCCTGACCTCAGGTGATCTGGCTATCTTGGTCTCCCAAAGTACTGGGATTACAGGCATGATCCACTGTGCTCGGTTGACTATATCCATTTTTATGTTGATATTTTTCCTATAATTCCCCTGGTTTTCATCTTGATTTGTAAAAATTCCTTGTGTATGCCAAAATATAATTTTGTAAGAGTTTATTTTATTTACGAAGTTGTAAATAGGGTCAATGGGAATAGAGTGAACAGCCTACATGTCACTAACTGTCTGAAGGTTGAGGAGAAGCTCAGGACCTAGGTGATGGTGGGATGGCCACCACCATTTAATAGGCTGAAAATTAGGATGAAAATTGGGGGTGTGGTGGAACAGGGCCACAGGGAGTGGGTTTTCACCAGTGGAAAAGTAGGTAGAGCCCTTCGGATGAAGCCGACTGGCTATCATGCAGCTGTGGTGCCTGGAGTACACAAGGTCTCCATCAACATGGCAGAGGATGGGCAAGCGAGAACATCGCACAGCGCTTTTTATTGACTGAGTCTGGAGGTGGTGTTTCATTGTCTGGAGTAAATCACATGGCTCTGCCAGGTGTGAGAGGGCTGAGGAGGGCAGGTCCCTGCATCTGGTACGGAGGTGGTTGGGACCGGCAGCTACCAGTCATATTCACCGCAGCATGTGTGCTGTTGGCCCCTGGGTGCAGGCCTGGACTTGCAGCCCACCCCTGGACCCACCTCGGGCGGGGAGAGACTGAAGGACTCTGGGAGTGCTGCCACCAGGGGGAGGGGCTGCTGGGATCAGCTGGGAAGGAGGGAGGGAAGTGGGAGAGAACATCCCTCGATGCTGCCTGAGGAGGACTGGTGAACACTGCCTGGGGCTCCCTCACAGGCCCTGTTGGGCAACAGGAGGCTTTTGTTTTCAGTAAGGGACCTCTCCTCCTACCTTTGGTTCTGAGTGCATTGCAAAGGGCTCAGGGAAGGGCAACTCCAAACAGGAACTGCGATGGGTTATGGGCAATGCATTGCTACCGTCTTCTCCCTTCTTTTCTGTGTGTTCCGGGTTTCCTAGTGTGGAGGGATTTCTGGGATAATGAGGGAAAATAACAAATGTGCGTAGGGTGATGTGGTGGGTGAGGCTTCTGTCCAGAGTGAGGGCTCCTTCCCCTGATATGGGTGTCTCCAGGGCCTCCCTGCCCGTCCCGTGGGTATCCTTATTTCTGGCTCACACCAGTGGGGTCACCTCCCCAGGGTTCCCACTTGGTAGCTGAGGAAAGTGGGGCTCAGCTGGCTTGTGGGCCCTGCCCGAGGCCACACCGTGTGCCGGTGGTGAAACGGGCTTGGAGCCTCCGGATGCTGGGCCGCCCATCTCACTCCTTCCCCTCTGCCTTAGCGCTGGCCTAGGCTGAGGCTACCAGGAAGACCACATTAGACACATTTGAGATCATCTGTCCCTTCAAGAGAGCAGACTCAGATGTAAATTCCTTCAGCCCCCAAGGAGCTAAAAATAAGAAGCCTGCACCCCTAGAGCAACCCAGGAAAGGCCATGTGAAAACCCAGCAGCTGGGGGTGGAGGCCCGGGGCGCAGGGCCCAGCAGTGTCAAAGAAATGGAAACAGGATGTGAGCAGAGAGGGGGCTGTGAGAAGCAAGGTGACTCCCAGCAGAGGCGGCCACCTGGTACAGTGTGTTCTGAGCCACGGAAAAAGACCCTGGGCTGTGTGGGAGCCTTACATCCTGCTTCGGGACAGGCCTCCCCCACTTGGCCCGGCTGTTGGCCCGGGCAGAATCTGACCCCTGTGTTGGGGTGGCAGGGAGCAAAGGACAGGATGTTGCCTTTCAGAGAGATGACGATTAAACCTTAACAAGGGCTCCTGGCTCCCCCAGGGAGGCCTGGTACTTACCCAATGGAGGAACAGGGCAACTAGCTCACCGACTGTCCATCAGCCAATGTTGCTGGCCAGGCCTGAGCCAGGTGCAGTGAAAGCAAACCCGCCAAGGCCCACTCCATGACTTCAGGGAGGTACCAGTATTGGGTGGGTGTGATGAGGCCTGTGAAGGGCAGAGTGAGCCCAAGCTCTGGGAGGCTCTGGGAGAGGCCCTTGATTCAGCCTGGGGATCTGGGAAGTCTTCCTGGAGGAAGTGAGTCCTGAGGAGTCTCAAGGCTGGGTAGAGGAGAGGTGGGTGAAGGCATTCTGGGCAGGTCAGCTGGCACAGGGTGCAGAGGGAACCCCCAGCCTGAGTGGTGTGGTCAATGTCACTGGGACCTTTGTGCTCACCTAACCTGAGCCCACGTCCCTTGGCCTGCTCAGGGCCTTTCCTGAGATCCCTGCTTTCTGACATCTGCAGCCTCCTCTCTGGCCTGTCAGAAGCCAACAGCTTCAGCCAGCCTCGGGGCCCTCCTTCACAGTCCAGACCACAGTCCAGTCCCACTTAGTGGAAGGCTTGTCCCTCCCTTCCCCAGCAGCCACAACTAAGGGGTGCCCCGAGACTCACTGAGTCACCATCTCCTTCTGGTGGTTCAACACTTTTTTTTTTTTAAGATGGAGTTTCATTCTGTTGCCCAGACTAGAGTGCAATGGTGTGACCTCTGCCTCCTGGGTTCAAGCAGTTCTGCCTCAGGCACTGGAGTAGCTAGGATTACAGGTATGTGCCACCATGGCTAATATTGTATTTTTAGTAGAGACGGAGTTTCTCCATGTTGGTCACGCTGGTCTTGAACTCCTGACCTCAGGTGAGCCACCTGCCTTGGCCTCCCAAAGTGCTGGGATTACAGGCATGAACCATCATGCCTGGCCGGTTCAACACTTTTTCCTTGGTTTGTAACCAGACTTTTTCTTCTAGAGCTCTTTATACACATTTATGTTCATGTAGAATGTAGGCTGGGTGCTGTAGCTTACGCCTATAATACCAGCACTTTGAGAGGCTGTGACAGATTGCTTGAGCCCAGGAGACCAGCCTGGGCACCTCTACCAAAAATATAAAAAAATAGCTGGGTATAGTGAAGTGCACCTGTGGGCCCAGTTACCCAGGAGGTTGAGAAGGGAGGATGGCTTGTGCCAGGGAGGTTGAGGCTGCAGTGAGCTGTGATCACACCACTGCACTCCAGTCAGGGTGACAGAGCTGTTTAAAAAAAAAAACCAAGAATGCAGAATTTCTCTTTTATTTTTATTGATATGGTATCATACTGCACAACCTTATTTTTCAACTCACGTTTCTTCACTTTATCTTGGAGCTTGTTCTAGATCAGCATCTGTAGGTTTACCTCATTATTTGTTTTTACAGATACTTGGTAGAAGTATAAAAACTTTGTATTCCATTTTTCCCCCCAATACAGATAATGCTGACTTGGAAGTCTCTGGACAAGTTTCTTTACCCAGAAGAGAGGTTGCATGGTCAAACAGCATGTAATTTAAACATCTGAATAGGCTCTGTCAAATTGCTTTCTTTAAAAAAATATTATCCACTTACACTCCCACCAAAAGGGCACAAGTTCACTCACTCACCACCCTCCCCAGAACTTGAATATTTACCAACCTGATGGGTGGATCATCGCTTTGCTTTGTTTTAGTGGGTAGAGCATGGCTTTTGTGGATTACTGGACATTTGCATTTCTTGGCCTGTGAAGTCTGTGTTGTTATTCTTTGCCCCTTTTCCTGTTGTGATGTTTGACTTTTTCTTATTTGTTTTTGGAGGCCTCACATCTTCACTCACTTTCTTCACACTCTCTGTCCTCCTTTCCTGTTGGTTTTCTCCATAACCACCATCTGACGTACGATGTGTTTGTTTCTTTATTGCTTGTCCTCCCCACCACGTTAGAATGTAAGAACCAAAAGGACAGGGATTTTGTCATTTGTCCATATGAAGGTTTCCAGCGCCTGAAACAATGCCTGGTGCCTGATAGGCACCCTCCAATTAACTGCTGGATGAATGAATGAATGAATAATATTTTATCTGTCACTTGTTTTCAAATATTTTCTTTTCTTTTTTTGAGATGGAGTTTCACTTTTGTTGCCCACGCTAGAATGCCATGGTGAGATCTCGGCTCACTTCAACCACCACCTCCTGGGTTCAAGCAGTTCTCCTGCCTCAGCCTCCCGAGTAGCTGGGATTACAGG
>CAUYLG010064397.1:0-64289 GCA_963573385.1 Cacajao melanocephalus | reverse complement strand
TTGCATCAGTTTGCTGGGAATGATGGTTTACAGTTTCATCCATGTCCCTGCAAAGGACATGAACTCATCCTTTTTAATGGCTGCATAGTATTCCATGGTGTATATGTGCTACATTTTCTTTATCCAGCCTATCACTGATGGACATTTGGGTTGGTTCCAAGTCTTTGCTATCGTGAACAGTGCTGCAATAAACGTGTGTGCATATGTCTTTATAGCAGAACAATTTATAATCCTTTGGGTATATACCCAGTAATGGGATAGCTGGGTCAAATGGTATTCCTAGTTCTAGACTGTTGAGGAATTGCCACACAGTCTTCCACAATGGTTGAATTAATTTAAACTCCCACTAACAGTGTAAAAGCGTTCCTTTTTCTCTACATCCTTTCCAGCATCTGTTGTCTCCTGATATTTTAGTGACTGCCAGTCTAGCTGGTGTGAGATGGTATCTCAGTGTGGTTTGATTTGCATTTCTCTAATGATCAGTGATGAGGAGCTTTTTTTCATATGTTTGTTGGCTGCACAAATGTCTTCTTTTGAAAAGTGTCTTTTCATATCCTTTGCCTACTTTTTGATGAGGTTGTTTTTTTCTTGTAAATTTCTTTAAGTTCTTTGTAGATTCTGGATATTAGCCCTTTGTCAGATGGGTAGACTGCAAATTTTTTTTCCCATTCTGTTGGCTGCCAGTTCACTCTATTGATAGTTTCTTTTGCTGTGCAGAAGCTCTTAAGGTTAATTTGATCCCATTTGTCTATTTTGGCTTTTGTTGCCATTGCTTTTGGTGTTTTAGTCATGAAGTCCTTGCTTATGCCTATATCCTCAATGGTATTGCCTAGGTTTTCTTCTAGAGTTTTTATGGTATTAGGCCTACTGTTTAAATCTTTAATCTACCTAGAGTTAATTTGTGTACAAGGTGTGAGGAAGGGATCCAGTTGCAGCTTTCTGCATATGGCTAGCCCATTTTCCCAACATCATTTATTAAATAGGGAATCCTTTCCCCATTGCTTGTTTTTGTCAGGTTTTTCAAAGATCAGGTAGTTGTAGATGTGTGGTGTTCTTTCTGAGGCCTCTGTTCTGTTCCATTGGTCTATATTCTCTGTTTTAGTACCAGTATCACGCTGTTTTGATTACAGTGGCCTTGTAATATAGATTGAAGTCAGGTAGTATGATGCCTCCAGCTTTGTTTTTTTTTTGCTTAGGATAGTGTTGGCTATGTGGACTCTTTTTTGGTTCCAAATGAAGTTTAAGGTGTTTTTTTCCAATTCTGTGAATAAAGTCATTGGTAGCTTGATGGTGATAGCACTGAATCTATATACTACTTTGGGCAGTATGGCCATTTTCATGATACTGATTTTTCCTAACCATGAGCATGGAATGTTTTTCCATCTGTTTGTGTCCTCTCTTATTTCCTTGAGCAGTGGTTTGTAGTTCTCTTTGAAGAGGTCCTTCACATCCCTTGTTGGTTGTATACCTAGGTATTTTATTTATCTTTGTAGCAATTGTGAATGGGAGTTCACTCATGATTTGGCTGTCTGTTTGTCTATTATTGGTGTATAGGTTGCGATTTTTGCACATTGATTTTGTATCCTGAGACTTTGCTAAAGTTGCTTATCAGCTTAAGGAGATTTTGGGCTGAGACAATGGGGTTTTCTAAACATACAATCATGTTATCTGTAAATAGGGACAATTTGACGTCCTCTCTTCCTATTCAAATACCCTTTATTTCTTTCTCTTGCCTGATGGCCCTAGCCAGAACTTGCAATACTATGTTAAATAGGAGTGGTAACAGAGGGCATCCTTGTCTTGTGTCAGTTTTCAAAGGGAATGCTTTCAGTTTTTGCCCATTCAGTATGATATTGGCTGTGGGTTTGTCATAAATAGCTCATATTATTTTGAGATATGACCCACTGATATCTAGTTTATTGAGAGTTTTTAGCATAAAGGGCTGTTGGATTTTGTCGAAGGCCTTCTCTGCATCTATTGAGATAATGATGTGGTTTTTGTCTTTGGTTCTGTTCATGTGATGGATTACATTTATAGATTTGCAGCCTTGCATCCCTGGGATGAAGCCGACTTGATTGTGATGGATAAGCTTTTTGATGTGCTGTTGGATTCAGTTTGCCAGTATTTTACCGAAGATTTTTGCATCAATGTTCATCATGGATACTGGCCTCAAATTTTCTTTTTTAGTCATGTCTCTGCCAGGTTTCAGTATCAGGATGGTGTTGGTCTCATAAAATGAGGGAGGATTCCCTTTTTGTATTGTTTGGAATAGTTTCAGAAGGAATGGTACCAGCTTCTCTTTGTACCTCTAGTCTAGTTGCAGATTTTTAATCTGTGCTGTTAGTTCCAAGGAATGGAAAAATGATGAGAAACAATTCCACTGAAAGAATGGAGAAGAGATAGGGCTCTAGTTCAGTCTCTCTCCATCAAGAAAAGTTGAGGATGGTTTACTTCTGAATTACCACTGCTTCTTGTATTACTTCCTTCCTGGATTCTAACTTCTAGAACACAGTAAACTCTTAGCATATTACATCTAAATTTATTTCACATTCAAACTTAAACAATGGCTTACCTGGGCATATAAAGCTACATTATTTCCTCTATTCTAAGAATATTGCTCCATCATTTTCCTATATCTAGTGTTGCTGAACAGAAGTCTGATGACAATCTGGTTCTTATTCTTTCTAAGAAATCTCCTCTCTGGATACTTTATGATTATTGTCTTTATATATATTTTTAATGTATCAAAATTACATTTTCATAGGTCCAAGTGTAGATTTAAAAAAAGATTATCCTGACAACCACCAAATTGACCTTTTCTTTTTCTTTTTTTGAGACGGAGTTTTATTCTTGTTGCCCAGGCTGGAGTGCAATGGTATATTTCAGCTCACTGCAACCTCTGCCTCCCAGATTCAAGTGATTCTCCTGCCTCAGCCTCCCTAGTAGCTAGGATTACAGGTGCCCACCACCACTCTCAACTACTTTTTTTTTGTATTTTTAGTAGTGACAGGGTTTCACCACATTGGCCAGGCTGGTCTTCAACTCCTGACCTCAGGCAATCCACCAACCTTAGCCTCGCGAAATGCTGGGATTACAGGTGTGAGCCACCACGCCTGGCTCAAATTGCACTTTTCAATCTGAGTTCCAAAACATTTTACTCTTTCATTAATTCTAGAAATTGTTCTTACATTACTTCTTTGGGTATTTACTATTACTTCATTTTTATCTGTTCTCCTTCCTTGTCAAACTTTTTTTAAAGCATATTTTTCTCATCTTCTGTGATTTTGTGCTGAATGTCGGAAGAAACTCCTTGGCTCAATTTCCAAGCTTACTATTTTACTCTTTGCTTGTAAACATTCTGCTTAACTCATTATTTTTAAATTTCTGTATCTCTTGTTCTTTATTAAATGGCTGTACTACCCTCTGACACTTCTAAAGATAATATCCTCTCCCAACTCTGAAGATCTGTCTTAGTCAATTTTCATGTTGCTATAGAAGAATACCTGAGGCTGGGTAATTTACAAAGAAAAGAGGTTTATTTGGGTCAGGGTTCTGCAGACAAGAAGCATGGAGCCAGCATTATCTTCTATGAGAGCTTCAGGATGCTTCCACTTATGGAGGAAGGTGAAGGGGAACTAGTATGTGCAGAGATCACATGGTGAGAGTGGAAGCAAGGGAGTGGTGGAGAGGTGAGAGGCTCTTTTTAACAACCAGCTCTCTGGGGAACCAATAAAATGAGAACTCACTTACTACCCCACCTTACCTGCTAGGAAGGGCATTAATCTATTAATGAAGGATCCACCCCACCATGACCCAAACACTTCTCAATAGGTCCCACTACCAACATGAGAGATCAGATGTGTTTTTTTTGAGATGGAGTCTTATACTGTCGCCTGCGCTGGAGTGCAATGGTATGATCTCAGCATACTGAAACCCCTGCCTCCCGGGTTCAAGCAATTCTCCTGCCTCAGCCTTCTGAGTAGCTGGGATTACAAGTACCCACTATCACACTCAGGTCATTTTTTTTTTTGTATTTTTAGTAGAGACGGGGTTTCACTATGTTGGCCAGGCTGGTCTTGAACTCCTGAGCTTGTGATCCGTCCACCTCAGCTTCCCAAAGTGCTGCAATTACAGGCGTGAGCCACCACACCCTGGTGAGTGATCAGGTTTCAACATGAGATTTTGAGGGCCAAACATCTGAGCTATAGCAAGGTATTTTTCTTTCCTTTTTTTTTTTTCTTTGACACAGGGTCTTGCTCTGTCACCCAGGATGGAGAGCAGTGGCATGATCTCAGCTCACTGCAACCTTGAACACCCAGGCTCAATTGATCCTCCGACCTCAGCCTCCCGAGTAGCCAAAACTACAGATGTGCACCGTCATGCCTGGCTAATTTTTGTATTTTTTGTAGGGATGGGGTCACACTGTGTTGCTCAGGTTGGTCTTGAACTCGTGGGCTCCAGCAATCCACCCAATCCCACTCCCAAAGAGCTGGGATTACAGACGTGAGGCACTACACCCGGCAAGATGTTTCATATATATCCACATATTTAACATTTTCAAGATTGTTCTTTCCTTTGTTAGTATCCAAGTTGCTATCTAGTATAATTTCCCTTCATTGAAGAATGAACCTTAACATTTCTTGTTCTATAGATATGATTGCAATAAACTCTCCTTGTTTTCTTTTACCTGAAAGTATTTTATTTCACTTGTAATTTTTAAAGGAAATTTTCAAAAAGTAAACCTGGGTTGACATTTTTTTTTTCTTTCTGCAGATGTTATAGCCCTATCTACTGGCCTCTTGCTTTTGCTGATTGAGTCAAAGGTAATTCAAATGTTTTTCTCTTGTATCCAGTCAATGTGTCATTTTCTCTGGCTGTTTTCAAGATTTTTCTTTGTATCATTTGCTTTTAGAGGTTTGACTATGATGAACCTAAGCATGGTTTTCTTCATATTAATTCTTATAGTTTCTTGATTCTCTAAAGTTTTATCTTTTCCGTGTTGGGTAATTCCATTATTATTTTTCAACTAATTTTATGCCCTTTCTCACCCTCTTCTCTAATTACACCTAATGTTAGACATTTTGATTTTTTCCTATAGATTCCTAAAGAGATTTTTCCCCAATTTTTTTCTGGTTTTCAGATTAACTTTATCTATCTTCAATTTTAATAACTCATTTGTCATCTCCATTTTGCTGTTAAGGCTATCCAGTGAATTTTCTCTCTCAAATATTGTATCATTCTAGATCAAGCTTATCCAACTGTGGCCTGTGGGCCACATGCAGCCTAGGACAGCTTTGAATGTGGCCCAACACAAATTCATACACTTTCTTAAAACCTTAAGATGTTGTTTTTTAGCTCATTAGCTATAGTTAGTGTATTTTATGCGTGCCCCAAGACAATTATTCTTCTTCCAATGTGGTCCAGAGAAGCCAAAAGATTGGACACCCATTAGACTTTCTATTGGGGAGTGCGTATACATAAAAAAGTATACACACACACACTTTTTCTTTTGCTATAGAGATTTAATATCCTTTTATTCCTTGCAAGCATATTTTCCTTTATTTCATTGGGCAAAATTATAACAACTTCTTTAAAATTCTTGTCTGTTAATTCTAACATATGGGTCTTTTCAGGATCAGTGTCTTATTTTTTATCTGGAGAATGGGTCACATTTTCCTGTTATTTTGGATTGTATCTGTGCATTGTGGAAATTACGTTGTAGAGAGTCTGGATTTTGATATATTCCTCCAGAGCATTTTTTTAGATAGGTAACTAATCTGGTTGTCCGTAAAGTTCAAATTCTGTCTCTTAAGTGGTAGCTCAAATCTCCATTTAGTTCATTTATTCCTCTTAGCTGAACTGCTCTGACTCTGTCTCATGCATATGTGGTTAAGCCTTAGAGATTTGTACAAAATTTATTCACAGTATTTGGTCCTCACTCTTCTCTGGCTTTCTCCTTTTGGGGACTTCTCTCCCTTCCTTTCCAGTGACTATGGTTATTCTGCACTCTGTCCTTGGTTGTTAGGTCAAAAAGACTTTAAAAGGTTTTAGGGCAGTTTTAATCACTCTAAATGTAAGAGATGAGGCCTGCCTTTAGGCTAGAATTGTCTTTCCTTTTGTTCAACTGTCGAGACCTCTCCAGCAAATGGAGAGGTTTTTCCAGCTTTTGGTCATTCTCTGGTATCTTTTCCGTAAGTTGTTTTTGTATTTCATCCTGGGCTTATAAAGTTATCTGCAAGAGAGTTGGTCCAGTTGGCGCTCTGTTGGTCACAGTAGAAATGAAAGCTCCTGAAGATTTTAATTACACTTTCTATAATCTTCTTTGTTTCATTAACTTTGATTCCTTAAGTGTTGGTTCTTCTGTTTGGTTAGTGTAGCTTCTGTCTTTCATGGTGTTAGTTTTTATCAAATGTTTGAAATTATATATTTAGAACAAGATAAATTAATGTCAGGAAATGAACAAAAGTATTTAAAGTTATGTCCATAGATATGAGTTAGGGGGGAGTAGCTGTATGTGTACTTGGTCCTACAGTTTGGTTCAATATCTGAGACTTCCAATTTCCATCTCTCTCTCAGACCTTGCATTGCCCTTTTATTTTTAAGTTGCTTTCCTGTTTTTACATGCTTCCCAAACTCTTTCACTATAAGGGTGAATAGACTTATATCTTTTTTCTATTAAATTAGCTTCTTTAGCTAATTTTCTTGTTCTTCCCTTTCTTTCTTTCCCCTTATTTCTTTTTTAAACAACAGTCCTGAAGGCTGAAAGTCTGAGATCAAGGTGTCAGGAGAGTTGGTTTCTCTTGAGGCCTCTTCTCTCCTTGACCTGCAGATGGCGACCATCTCCCTGTGTCCTCACATTATCTTTTCTGTTTGTTCCTCCATTTCTGAGATTCCCCTACAGCAAAACAGCACCTCCGGGCAATAATCTATCATCCAAAAATGAAGTGAGGGAAAGAGTAGAGTGACTGCAAAATTGAGCTTTTTCTCCTGCCACATTCAGTCATTTTCAACAACTGCTTTAAACTAGCAACACAAAGGAGAAAAGAACATTTTGCTGCCAGAAATTACTGAGCAGACTTGGGGCCAGAAGGAAGATACAGCTGGGGGAAAGGGAAGGAGAAGAATGCAAGAGGTAGATTGGCATTCAATCTTTTAAATGTGTGTGTGCCTATTACTATTTAAACAAACTGTTATTAGATCAATTAAGAATAAGAAACATAAACATGTCTATTTTACCTTAACTTATCCTCTGATGTTCTTCCTTTCTTTATGTAGATCAGAGTTTGACTTATATGAGTTTCCTTCTCACTGAAGAACTTTTAACATTTCTTGCAAGGTAGGTCTACTGTCAACAAATTCACCAAATTTTTGTTTGTCTGAGAAAGTTTATTTCTTCTTGACTTTTAAAGGATAATTTTGCAGGGTACAGAATTCTAGGTTGGTGGGGTTATTTTTTTCCTCTCAACACTTTATATATTTCATGCCATTCTCTTCTTGCTTGCATAGTTTCTGAAGAGAAGTCAGATAGAATTCTTTTCTTTGCTCTTCTGTAGGTTTTTCCCCCCTCTAGCTTCTTTCAAGTTTTTTTTTCTTTTTACAGTTTAAATATGGCATGCCTAGGTTTAGTTTTTGTGTGTGTGTGTATGTGTGTGTGTGTGTGTGTGTGTATGTTTTGTTTTTTGGGTTTTTTTTGCATTTATTCTGCTTGGTGTTTTCTAAGTTTCTGAGATCTGTGGTTTGGTTTTTGACATTAATTTGAGGGTAACTGTTAGTCTTCACTTCTTCAAATACTGCTCCTGTTCCTTTGTACCCTGGTTCTCCCATTACACGTTACACCTTTTGTTGTTGCCCTAAAGTTCTTGCCTCAGTTCTTGGATATTATGTTTTTTTTTCAGTCTTCTTTTCTGATTTTCATTTTTGGAAGCTTTTACTGTCATATTCTCAAGCTCAGAGATTCTCTCTAAGCTGTTCGTAGTTCACTGATAAGCCCATAAAAGGAATCCTTCATTTCTGTGACAATTTTTTTTTTTTTTTGACATGGAGTCTCACTGTTGCCCAGGCTGGAATGCAATGGCATGATCTCGGCTCACTGCAACCTCTGCCTCCTGTGTTCAAGCAATTCTCCTGGCTCAGCCTCTTGAGTAGCTGGGATTACAGGAATGTACCACCATGCCCGGCTAATTTTTGTATTTTTAGTAGAGATGGGATTTCACCAAGTTGACCAGGCTGGTCTCGAACTCCTGACCTCAGGTGATCCACCTGCCTCGGCCTCCCAAATTGCTGGAATTACAGCCAAGAGCCACCACACACCAGCCTTCTGTTATAATGTTTTTAATCTCTAGCATTTTTTTATTTTTACAATTTCCATTTCTATGCCTACATCTGTTCTGGCATGTTGTCTGCTTTTCCCATTAAAATCCTTAGCATATTAATCATAGTTTTAAAAAAATTCCTAGTCTGGGCTGGGCGCAGTGGCTCACACCTGTAATCCCAGCACTTTGGGAGGCTGAGGCAAGCGGCTCACTAGGTCGAGTTATAAACCAGCCTGGCCAATATGGTGAAACCCCGTCTCTACTAAAAATACAAAAACTGGCCAGGCATGGTGGCATGCGCCTGTTGTCCCAGCTACTCAGGAGGCTGAGGCAGAACTGCTTGAACCTGGCGGGAGATTGCAGTGAGCCATGATCGCACCACTGCACTCCAGCTTGGGCGACAGACAGAGTGCGAGACTCCATCAAAAATAAAAGAAAAATTCCTAGTCTGATAATTCCAATATTCCTTGCCAGAAACATGGTTTGGATATTTATTCAGTTTCCTCAGACTGTTTTTTGCTTTTTTGTATGCCTCATAATTTTTTGTTGAAAGTAGTACATATTTACTGATAAAGCAAACTGCAGTAAATAGACCTTTAGTAATGTTGTGGTGAGGTGCTGAGGCAAAGTGTTCTGTAGTCATAACATTAACTCAGTCTTTTGCTCAGACTGTACCTTGGTTTGTAAACTTCACCAGTGTGGCTTAGTCCTCCTCCAGTGTGGTAAGATGGCTGGAGGAAATGGAGTTGGGTATTTCCCTTCACCCAGGTATATATTGGGCTTTGGTAAAAAGTTTCTCCTGACTGCAGGCCTTGCTAAGAAAAACAGAATGCTCTGGCATACTTAATGGTTACTGTCCCCCTCCCTGTTCTGCTGGAAGCATGGGACGATTTTCTCCAATATTCATTGTTAGAACCTAGCAGAGCTCCTGCAGGTAAAACTCACAAAATTATGGGGGACCATGGAGTTTTTAACTCTGACACTTGTCCACACTGAGTCTCCAGTAATTTGTCAACTACAGGTTTTCCTACCCTTGCACTGGTTCCTGAGGAGGTTTCTGCTCCAGTTAAGTTGTGATTCTCTGTATCTGCCTTTCTGTGATTCTCTGTATTCTGTGATTCGCCTATCTCCAATTACATGGGCAGAGATTTGCCTGTGACCTTACTTCTCTGCTAGATATAAGAAAAGTTGTTTTTTCAGGTTGTTTAGTTTTTGTTATTAGCATTAAGTGGTAACCTCTAAGTCTCTTACATGCCAGATTATTATTTTGAGACAGGGTTTCGTTCTGTCACTGTCAGCTGGAGTGCAGTGGCATGCTCATGGCTCACTGCAGCCTCAACCTCCCAAGCTCAGTCAATCCCCCAACCTAAGCCTCTTTAGCTGGGACTACAGACATGCACCACCATGCTTGGATTTCTTTCTTTCTTTCTTTCTTTCTTTCTTTTTTTTTTATAGAGACAGGATTTTGCCGTGTTGCTTAGGCTGGTCTCGAACTCCTGGGCTCAAGTCTGGTTTCAGCCTCCCAAAGTGCTCACATTGCAGGTCTTAGCAATCATACCCAGCTACATACCAAATTCTTGTAGGATTTTTAACTTTGAATTTTTGTCTTGAGGGGCAAAGAAAATTTAAGACTACCATTCCTAGATTTCCAACCTGTTAAAAATTTAAGAATCACTATTCTAGCAGAACTATATGCAATGACCACTGTGAAGAAGTTGTGACAATTTATAAATTAATTTTAATTTATAATCTCAGTGTGTATAGATTAATAGTACACTGAGCAGGTCAAGTTTTAGCACACTAGAAGGCAGAAAGGGGGTCGCTTTGTGTTTTCCAAAATCAAATTATGAAAAACAAAAGTTACTTTAAAATTAACAATTCAAAATTTGGTGTATGTATCACTCTACTTTTTTTTTCCACCTCACAAAATCTTTTTTCTTTTTTTAAATTTAAGTTCTGGGGTACATGTGCAGGATGTGCAGGTTTGTTACATAGGTAAATATGTGCCATGGTGGTTTGCTGCACCTATCAACCCAACACCTAGGTATTAAGTCCAGTACGTATTAGTCATTTTTCCTAATGCTCTTCCTCTCCCCTGCTCTACTTTTTATTTGAAGGTACAGACTTTCAAGTAATTCTAAGATGCATAAATGAGTTACCTATGGAACATTTTCTAATTCTTACTTTAAAAACCAGATTATTCCAAAGTATTTGTTATACCTTTGCAGTATGTACAAAATATTTCTTAACAAATGTAACTGCGTGAGGTTTAAGGATTTTATACCATCTGATGTTTTAAAATAGGCATTTCAAAAGGAAGTCCTTTTGTTTAGAGCTCCAAACTCACTGGACATATACAGCTTAGAGTATGGTTAAAGTATGGAGGCTAAAATACTTGTTGCTATTAACATATACTTATTTAGGAAAACCAGTCAACTTTTTCTTTAGATATGTAAATGTGATTTGACTACAATAAAGAAAAATACTTCAGGCAATACTAAATTTCGTTCTTTGAATAAGGGAGTGCTAAACAGCTATTACTTTTCTACAGAAACAATAATTAATAAAATTAATTTTTCTCATTGCATAATTGTGCTAAAAATTAATCAACTAAATATGGCTCATTTAAAATTTGTCCAGGTTTTTCTATCTTTATATACGGGTAGGGGAATATTAAAATGTTTATTTGAATATGTGTGTATGCAGCAAATGCTAAAAATCTTAATTTTTTGAGTGACATTAACAAATGGCTGCCTGTTGGAAGAAGCATTAAACAAAAGTGAGCCTACCGTCTGGTGTTTGCACCTGTCTGAACCATTCAGGAAGAAATCTGGCTGAAACTTCTGGCGAGTTTACTTCTTGTCTACCCAGAACAGCAGCTGCTTGGAGGTAAGACTTTAATGCTTCTCTTGTCCAAGTTTGAATTCACTTATATCAAAGCTAAAAAAACCCTATGGTAGCACAGAGTTGTTTTAATATTTTTAAAGTTAATCTAATCTAGGCCTTTTCTCTCAAATGAAAAATTAATAGTTTTTATAATTTAACCCATTCATAATGTTCTCTTTTGAAAATAAACATTTTATTCTTCTAGCAAAACAAATGGAAATAGGTTTCAAAAAGCTCATACTATGCCAAGCATAGTGGCTCACGCCTGTAATCCTAGCACTTTGAGAGGTCGAGGAAGGTGAATCACAAGGTCAGGAGATCGAGACCATCCTGGCAAACACAGTGAAACCCAGTCTCTACTAAAAATACAAAATTAGCTGGGCGTGGTGGCACATGGGAGACTGAGGCAGGAGAAGTGCTTGAACCCAGGAGGTGGAGGTTGCAGTGAGCCGAGATTGTACCACTGCACTCCAGCCTGTGTGACAGAGTAAGACTCTGTCTCAAAAAAAAAAAAAAAAAAAAGAAGAAAAGAAAGTGTTTGCCAATCCTTACTCTAGACTCATCTCTTCTAATCTGATAAGTAACAACCACCTAAATATTTAAAACAAGGTATTGAGTTGGTTTAGAGCCAATGTGGTAAACAATAGATTATTGAATTTTAAAAATTTACTATTAAGGAGAGAGAAGATTGCACATACATTAGCCATAAAGTGTCCAATAATCATGAATGAATAAATAAACATAGTTTTTGTGATTGGCTTTCAAATTTGCCTCTGAGCTTTCTAGCCATGGGTGTGGGGAAGAGGATAATTGGTCATCTGTATTAGTTACCTGTTACTTCGTAACAAACCATCTTAAAATTGCATGGAATAAAGCAGCTACCATTTACTATTTCTCGAGTCTGTGAATTGGCTGAGAGTTTCTGCTGATCTGGGCTGGGCCCAGCTGTTGGTAGTGGGCTTGCTCACACATTTGTGATCAGCTCGTGTGTTCGCTTGGAGCTGGCTGGTCTAAAATGGCTTCCGCTGGAGCAGCTCATCTCGACTCCACATGATGTCTCATCCTCCAGCATGCTAGCCTGGACTTGCTTGCATGGCAGTGGCAGGTTTCACGAGGAAGCGGAAGCACACACTTGAGGCTTAGACTTGGAACTATTATTACTTCAATTACATTCTAGTAGCCAAAGCCAGTCAAAAGGCAGGCCCAGACTCAAGGAATGTGGAAATAGACTCCAGCTCTTGATGGGAGGAGCTGCAAAGTCACATTGCAAGAGGCCGGGAAACAGGAGGGACAGAATTGAGGCCATGTTTGAAATCACAAACAATCAATCATCATCTAAAACAGCATGTATTCCAACCACAAAATTTTAAAAGTCATCTCTGCGGTCTAAAGTGGAAACAAGGAGTCATTGTACATCAGTCTATTCAGCCCCACCCACAGATATGAATCATCAGTGTCTTCAACTAAGAGGACCACTATCTTCTAGCTAATGACAAATACAGAGGAGGGCTGGAAAGAAGCCTCGTGGAAATGTGTACATATCACGTGAGACGCAGACCCATATTCAAATACCACTTGATGAATTTCACCGGCGAATCAGACCCAGTTTTAATGGGTTAGAGGGAAACAGAAAATCATTGTCACAGATGTAAGCAATAACTAAACATTAGCTTTCAAGACTAAAGCCTAAACAGACCTACAATATTCTGGCTGATTCCCATTTGCCTCCATTTTCATCATGGGGTGCTGTAAAAATTGGTCACCGTATTCAAAGATCGCATCGCTATCTATGGATATGGATGTGATTGAAATGACAGATATGGGAGAATTTTTTAACTCACTAGCCATGTGATGATTTTTTAAAATTTATTGCTAGAAAATCTTTGCTATTACCAAACTTGCCTCAATAAATGATGTTATGTATAAATAGCAACAGTGATGTCAGAAGACCTCCTTAGCAATTCTTTTTCTGGTATGATAGGGCTGTCTGTAAGAAGAGAGTAAACATAGATAGCTCTTGCTTCTTAGAGTATTTCAGAATCTCCCTAAAAGTCTTTTATATTTAAAAAAAAAAAAAAAAAAGCAAAATTCCCAAACCACCCAGAAAAAACCACACAGCCTAAGTATGAGAATGTTGTTTCTGGTCTAGAGCCAGCCAGGGTCCTTAGCTTTGTTTGTAAGACGCCAGTCCCTTTAAACTCGGACTTTGTGGAGCTGCCACCATCAGACCTCTGTAGTAACAACAGTAGTGAGTGAGGAGGAACATGACAGAATTTAGAGAACTATTAGATGCCTGTTGACTCAGACATCAGGGCCAGCTGTGAATGGAAATATCTTTCAACTTAGATATAATGAAAAGGACCGGAGCTGTTGATGTTATTGAAGAGGTGGAAACAAAACCTTCAGGATGCTTGAAGATAACTGGTTTATAGGAGGGCTGGGGGCGATAGGGTTGTCTTAGGAAGAACAAATGATGCTTCCAAACTTTGGGTGCAGAAAATCAGAAGTTAACCTTGGCTGGGTCACAAGGTTAAATGTAATGAAGGTTAAGGGTGACAAGGTTAAATGACATAACATAAAATACCTGGTGGGTTACTTAGAAGAGTAAACCTCAAAAATGGTGGTTCCCTCCCTCTCTCCGGATCTCCCCACCACCTTAAGAATTTCTTATAAAATGAAAAACCTGCCAGCCAGCTGCCACTGGAAAAATGTCAAGTAGGATAAGCTGCTGAGAAGTGGTAACAACAAAATCCACATCCAGGTGGATGGAGCAGGGGATGTCACCTCTCCTGCCCCTCCCCTAATTACAGCTTGGAGGCAGCATAAAGAAATCCCTTCCTTCCTGCAGAGGAAGTATGTGTGTTCTCTCAGACCTACCTTGGCATTCCTTGATGTCTTAGAGAAGCAGATGACCCCGGCTGAGCAAGACAGTCAGCAGAACAGCAGCCCTTGATGCTGCAATTGGAAATTTCCATTCTTTGCTTGCAGCTCTGAAAAAAAAAAAAAAAAAAAAATCTAAAGAGCCCAGTAGCTGGGAAATTTCCACGATGGAAAATTTTAACATATTCTTTAGTTCTAAACTATGCAGGTTTATAGAGACTATTTTTTTTTCTTTTGGTAATTTTCTTCTTTAACAATAATTTATGATCATTGTAATACTACAGCTGTGGGAATAAGGGGAACAAAATGACTTGGAGGGGAATGGGTATGGTTTAGGCTAGTGGGAGGCTGTGCTATCTACTTGTGTGACCACCCAAATCATAGAAATGCAGATTGCTACAAGACCCACTGGTTGGGAACTCATCCAAAATAGAGATAGCTTGCCCTGGAGCACTGCAGAGAAATCTGTGTAGAGACTGGTAGTGGAAAATAGATGGATACAGCTTTAGACCAGGACATGGTGAGTTCCATTGCTGGAAAAAGCAACTCAGGCAGGTCCCTAAGACCACTGCTACTTAAACCTAAAAATGCATACGAATCACCTGGGAACCTTGTTAAGCTCAAGATTCTGATTCAATAGGCCTGGAATGGAGACCGAGACTCTGTGCTCCCAGGTGACGCTAATGCTGCCCTTCTGAGGACCACGTTGTGATTAGCTAGGCCATAGACAGTAAGTCTACATCAGTATAAGGTCAGCTCCCCTTGGGGAGCAAAACATTGCCTAACGGTGGTTGGAGGTGAGCCCCCATGGAGTTGTTTTCTCAGGTTACAAAGCTAACGTCTAAAAGTAGAACGGGATATCTTCTGGAGACATGCTCCATGCAAGTGTGGATAAAGTGGATCTCTTGAGATGTGGGAATGCAGGCAGTTGCCAGAACGCTGCTTACTCCAGCAGATTCAAGTTGGGGGCTTCTAGAAATCAGCGCCTTTCCAGAGAAACTCTTGCATCAAGTTGGCGAAGATTCCTAAGCTGGTCCTGATTTCTGAGTGATTCTCCAGTGTTGTGGCATGTGAGTGAAACACCAATGAACCAGCTCCAAATAATGAGGGAAGACTGTTGACTAGGATGATGTGAAGGAGAGAAGGAGTCCAGAGAATAAATTACTTCTACCCTAGCTAGAATAGTTGCCTCACTTTTATTCAGATAAAATAAAAACGAAATTGAAGAATTTTCCATTTACTTAACAGTTATCTTGCCTTTGTGCTACCAATTTTACAGAGAGAGAGAGATCAAAATTTGTGGCATCTTTATTACAGGGTGTTACCTCCAATTGGTCTGTAATATATCTGCTGTGTATATTTTCTATATTTTTCTTTTTTCTTTTTTGAGACAGTTTCGTTCTGTTGCCCAGGCTGGAGTGCAGTGGTACAATCTCAGCTCACTGCAACCTCCGCTTCCCAGGTTCAAGCAATTCTCTTGCTTCAGCCTCCCAAGTAGCTGGGACTTCAGGCAACTGCCACCATGCCTGGCTAATTTTTTTTTTTTTTGTATTGTAGTAGAGACAGGTTTTCACTATGTTGCCCAGGGTGGTCTCAAACTCCTGAGCTCAGGCAGTCTGCCTGCCTTGGCCTCCCAAAGTGCAAGGATTACAGGTGTGAGCCACCACACTCAGCCTGCTGTGTGTATTTTGAAAGCAACATTTGTCCTATGTTTTTTATCTTCCATTCACTTGAGTTTTGGTTGGGTTGTTACCACTACCCAAAGTACACACAGGAACATGTGAAGAAAAGGAGGAGGGATATTATGAAAATGTGATGTTGAAATCAGAGTGTAATAAGCATGGAATTAATTTGACTATATAATTACAAGTATTAAAATATATATATTGGAAGGAAATAAGTATTCTAATATGCTAACTTCTACATAATATTCAAAAATTTTAAATGGCTTACAGAATTGGTTAGGGATTTGGACTTCCAGAGATTGGTCAGTGTCTTCCATGTGGAGTCAAGGTATGATATGAAACAGTCTTCCTGATTACTTAGGAGATCAGTTTTTTTTTTCTTACTATATGTCTTGATGAGCAATTATTTATCTAAGAACCGTCTTACAACCTACAGCCCATCAAATGGAATTTACTAAATCCATCTAAAGCCACATTTTAAAAAATTACTATTTTTGAGACAGGCTGGAATTCAGTGGTACCATCATGGCTCACAGCAGTCTCAACCCCCCAACCCTTATCACCCACCGATGATGCCCAGCAAATTTTTTAAATTTTAAAAATTTTTTGTAGAGATGTGATTTCCTTATGTTGTTCAGCTGGTAACAAACTCCTGGGCTCAAGCAACACACCACCCTCAGCCTCCCATAGTCCTGGAATTACAGGCATGAGCCACAACAACTGGCCCTTTTTAAGAATTATTGAGGTGAAATTCACATAATATAAAGTTACCTATGTTATTCATTTTTCTTGCTTTTTTTTCCCGGAAGCAGGGTCTCCTTCTGTTGCCCAGGCTGGTCTTAGACTCCTGGGCTTAAGCAATCCTCCTCCCCTCGCACCACTTCAACCTTGGCCTCTCAAAGTGCTGGGATTATAGGCATGAGCCATTGTGCCCAGATAATTACCTTTTTTTTTTTTTTGGAGACAGTCTTGCTCTGTCACCCAGGCTGGAGTGCAGTGGTGTAAGCTCAGCTCACTGCAACCTCCGCCTCACAGGTTCAAGTGATTCTCTCCTGCCTCAGCTTCCCAAGTAGCTGGGATTACAGGCGCATGCCACCAGCTAATTAGCCCAGCTAATTAGCTAAAAAATTAGCCCAGCTAATTTTTTGTAATTTTAGTAGAGATGGGATGTTAGCCAGGATGGTCTCGATCTCCTGACCTTGTGATCCACCTGCCTCGGTCTCCCAAAGTGCTGGGATTACAGGGGTGAGCCACCGCACCCCGCCAACAATTAACGATTTTAAAGTGAACAATTCAGAGGCATATAGTATATTCACAACATTGTACAACCACCATTTGTATCTAGTTCCAAAACATTTAATCATACCCAAAGGAAACCCCATGTCCATTAAACAGTTGCTTCCAATTCCCCCCTGCAGCACCTGGCAACCACCAATCTACGTTCTGACTCTGTGGATTTACCTATTCTGGATGTTTCATGTAAATAGACTCATAGTATATGTGGCCCTTGTAAAGTCCCATCTTCTTAATAATCATCATAATTATAAAATCTAATGTTAATGAGTATATATAACAGGTGAGATATTTAATCCTTACAAGCTTATAAATGGGTACCATTATTAGATAAACAAGAAACCTAGAATTTAGTTTCAATCAATACATCAAATCCATATGCTTGAGATCCATACACACGGCCAATCAGAGACTAACCTTCTTGGGCCAGACCCAGTTACTCCAGTGCTTTTTCCAAATGCCACAGGCACATCCCAATTTTCATTTCCCTGATCACAAACAGATGGATAGATACTCCTTCTCAAGTTTAACAACTTCACAGAGCTTGATTCAAATACTGAATGTGTTGTTAGTTGCTTACAGCTGCTATTTCTCTAGCAATGCAGTAAGTCCAGGCAAACTCTTTTGAAGAGCTCATTAAAACTGCTAAAATAAAGTCTTAGAAGCAGGTGCATTCATTAGCTGAAATGCAGACGATTATGTTAATATCGCATTCAGGTGACAAATTTAAAGGCATCAAATCATGAAGGATAAAAGGATTTTCAAAGCTAAAGTTAACTTCTCCCTTTGTAGGGCTCTTTGTTCTGGTAGGCATGTGACTGACTACAGCTGTCAACATGGGCACCTCCGAAGTTATCTCGCAAAAACAAAGGTGTTTTGCAGTATCATGCTTCTTTTACAATTTCCTGGGTCTCTGTTGAAGAAAATAAAGGTAAGGAATTACCTATAAACCTGGTGCTATTTTTCAAGTAGAAGATCTGCCACCCCACTTACGATTGGTTGTGAGATAGGTCCCAGGGAAAGAGGAGACATGTTAAAGAAGACGATTAACATATGTGGACAGTGGGCCAGGCGCGGTGGCTCACGCCTGTAATCCCAGCATGCTGAGAGACCGAGCTGGGTGGATCACTTGAGGTCAGGGGTTTGAGACCACCCTGGCCAACATGGTGAAGCCCTGTCTTTACTAAAAATACAAAAAATAGCCAGGCATGGTGGTGTGTGTGCCTGTAATCTCAGCTACTCAGGAGGCTAAAGCAGGAGTATTGCTTGAATCTGGGAGGTGGAGGTTGCAGTGAGCCAAGATTGCACCACTGTACGCCACTGTGGGTGACAGAGCGAGACTCCGTCTAAAAAACAAAAAAAGAATGTGGACAATGATTCACAATTTGGAAAAGATGGGCCAACAACTCTTTTACTTTGCCATTTTTCCCCCTCAGTATTTTGAGCATGAAATATATATGTAACCACATACATATTTCATATGTGTTTGGGAGACTATGTTACCAGTAGTTTCACCAGGATAATTTTAATTTTCATGTGGATTTTTATATTTCTCACATTTTCTACAATGAATGTGTAAATTTTTTAGAAACTTTAAATGTCCATTTTTAATTAAAATGTTTTATTTTTAAATTTGTAATTTTTCAAGTTATTAAAAATTATGGCACACTTAGCCTCTCCACCTTCAGCTGTTTCACCTGTAAAGGTGGCTCACTACTGAGTTGCATAGCACTCGGAAGCTGGGTGAGATATTCCCCATATTCCATTCCTCCCCTCAAATCTAGGATGCCTGTGGAAATGTGGGTTCCTCTTTATAAGGCAATATAAGAAAACCCAGCTAAGTATCCAACCATTTATAAGAATATATAAACAAGCTTAAGGATTTTTACATCTTTCTTCAGAACATCAATTAAGTGGGCATTCGTCAAAGTGAATGTATCTGTCACTCGCAAAGGATAAAAGGCTGAACAACCTTTTTAGGCCAAATTGACTTTATTTTTTATTTTTATTTTTGTATACAAAAAAAAGCTGTGAAGCCTTTGTAAGCTAATATTTGACACATTTTTTTTTCCAAAATGGAGTATTAAAATGACTACTGACGGCAAAATGTAAATAATGAAGCTGGCATAGACTGGCACCTACTTATAGGGCATGTTTACATAGAATGTGTGTGTTTGCTAAATAGCTTGAAATTAACAAACTGAAAGACTACTTGTACAGTGTAGGAGTCCTGTTTTTGCCTTCCGTCCTCTTTAGCTCTTCTCCTTCTAGCTCCCTCTGTACATTAGTACTTTCTCTCTTTTTTTTCTATACAATTTAGAAGTCCATTGGCCCCATTTAAAAAGAAAAGCAACATGTAAAGCAGCAAAAAAAGAAATCCCACTGGGAATGGGTTGGGTAAGCAAAGACTTCTATGTAGATGTACACATATCCATCCCTCTCCCTGGTCAAGAATGGCCTCTCTGAATCCCTGTTCCAAATGCTGTAACGAGTCTCATGGGCTGGAGCTCACTGTGTGCAGCTCCTTTGACTGCTGGACAGCTCCGAGTCTCCTAGGAATACTTTTCCACATGCCCCATCCTCTTCTGTTTAATTCTCAGAGCTGGCACACACAGAAAGGCTTCAGAATCAAGACAAAATGAAGAACATGGCCAAAAGAGACTCCTATTCTTCCAAAATAGTGCATTACCACCATAAGATAAGTGGATAAACTTCAGAGCATGGGCTTGATTGATTAAATTTTTTGAGACAGGGTCTCCCTCTGTTGCCCAGGCTGAAGTGCAGTGGCACAATCATGGCTCACTGCAGCCTTGACCTCTTGGGCTCAAGTGATCCTCCCACCTCAGCCCCCTGAATAGCTGGGACTACAAATGTGTGCCACCATGCCCAGCTAATTAAAAAAAAATCTTTTTGTAAAGACAGAGTCTCATTATGTTGCCCAGGCTGGTCTCCAACTCCTGGGCTCAAGCAGTCCTCCCACCTCAGCCTCCCAAAATGCTGGGATTACAGGCATGAGCCACTGCACCTGGCCAAGAGCACGGGATTGAAAGATGAACTTGAGAGGTCTCCCTAGTCAAGTTTCCTTTAAATGGATGCTCTATTCTAGGGTATGTTTGATAGTCATCCAGCCTGAACTTGAAATTTTCCAATGATACAACTCTTTCATTTTCCCACTTTTATATAGAGTACAAAGAACATTATAACCATAATGCCAAAAAAGAAAAAAAAAGTATGAATGATTTCTAATGCAATATTGCCAGCATTATAAAAATCAGCTCTTTTTTTTTTTTTTTTTTTTTACAACGTCTGCCTCTGTTGCCCAGGCTGGAGTGCAGTGGCACCATCTCAGCTCTGCAACCTCTGCCTCCTAGGCACAAGCCATCCTCCCACCTCAGCCTCCTGAGTAGCTGGGACTACAGGCACACACCACCATGCCGGACTAATTTTAATAACCAGCTATTTTGAAATTTCTGTAATTGAGCCAGAATCCAGGATGCAGGAGACTGAATCATTGACCGAAAGACACTTAGAAGATTCATTGGTCTGTGGTGTTCATCACACCATGAAGGCCAGACCCTGAAAAGGAGAACTGTGTAAAGAATGCAAAAGCCTCAACACCACAGTATTGTCCAAATCTTTTCCGAATTTGTCCTGCTTTGTCACTCTGACACCTGTATCACAAAAGACAATTTCTGAGATGATCTTACCTAGGAACCTTGTCTTAAACTATATTCCAACATGTACAAATACTAAGTAGAGCAAAATAAGACACATGCCATCAGAACCTCCTGAGGCTGTGTCATGGAAAAAAAAATTTTTTTTTTAAGAAAAATAAAATTGAGCAAAGTGTTCGCAAGTTACCTAAATTTTGCATATTATGGTATTCCTTCTGAATACTTTGGGAAGTTCAGCAGGATTCTGAAACAACTAAATGTGACAACACAAAGAACAAAAATAGACAAAGGAAAACATTTCAAAGATAGTGTGTGCTATGAAAACAGTCAGATATCCCTTCTTTCCACTCTGGCTATATGGGAGATTCTTTCAAAATGAGTTGTAATGATGCAAGTGGGGTTGAATTTTTTAAAAGCAAATTTTGAAAATCAGTTAGCTAACAGAGAAGGTAGAAGACCGTGAACTATACATTTTACTAAGTAAATTGAATGGAGAGGATTTTTAAAATGCCTATTACTTTCATGAATTGTAAAAAAGAAATTCAAACAATGCAAAATATTATAAAGAAGAAGAGACAACCCTATGTCCCACCACCTAAAAAATAACCATCATAAATGTTAGGGGAATGTTATTCTAGACGTGGAAATGAGAGATAACTTAGAATTTTAAGAAGCAACTTAGGCAACTAAGCCTCATTTTATTGTTGATGGTCTAATTGTGAGAGGCTCCAAAACTGACTTTTTTAGATGTCTGATTTATTTGAAAAGTTATGAGAGAAAGGGAGTTAATTAGAATTCTCAGTCCATAACCAATGATAACAATGTGAGTCCAGGCTGGTGAGGGTGGCTCACGCCTGTAATCACAGCACTTTGAGAGGCTGAGGCAGGAGGATCCCTTGAGTCCAGGAGTTGCCCGAGGAAACATATCTTACGTTTTAGATACAGCAGAATTGAGGGTTAGATCATGGACACATAAAAGAAAATAAAGATATTTGCTAATTTCTATTGAACTCACATTTAAGAGAGAGAGAGTGTGTCTCAAAATGTTGCCCAGACTGGCACACAGAAGCAAAATCATTAGCTCATCGTAACCTTGAACTCCTGGGCTCAAGCAGTCCTGCCTCCTAAGTAGCTGAGACTACTGGTGCATGCTAATCCAGATAATTTTAAAATATTTTAAATAGTTTGTAGAGATGGGTTCTCATTATATTGCCTGGGCTGGTCTCGAACTCTTGGCCTCTTCAACCCAAACTCTTCATTTCACTATTCACTATAGAATATTATTCTTGCTTAGCCATAGCCACTTCCTTTGGAGAAGAAAGGGTGTGTGTTTTCATTATCGATGAAGGTGGATGCTACTGAGAAGGCCTTTACATATTACATCAAGGACGATTTTTGCTAGTTATACCTCTTTTTCTGAGCACAGGAAATATTTTCCTGAGTCAGCTTTTATTCTTTTATTTATTTTTTTTTAAAATTGAGACAGAGTTTCGCTCTATCTCCCAGGAGAGTACAGTGGTGCAATCTGGGCTCACTGCAACCTCTGACGCCAGGGTTCAAATGATTCTCGTGCCTCAGCCTCCCAAGTAGCTGGGACTACAGGTGTGCCTCACCACACCCAGCCAATTTTTTTTTTTTTGTATTTTTATAAGAGATGGGGCTTTGCCATGTTGGCCAGGGTGATCCACCTGCCTCAGCCTCCCAAAGTGCTGGGATGACAGGCATCAGGCATTGCACCTGGCCTTTTAATTGTTTGAATGTGTTCCTTTTTTCTTTTTTTTTGAGATGGGTTCTTGCTCTGCTGCCCAGGCTGGAGTGCAGTGGCACCATCTTGGCTCTGCAACCTCTGCCTCCTGGGCTCAAGCCATCCTCCTGCCTCAGCCTTCTGAGTAGCTGGGACTACTGGCATGTGCCACCGCAGCTGGCCTAATGTGTTATATTTAACCCCAGTTATTTATTAAGAAGCTCTTACCCTGAGATTCCTTCTCTTACTGGGGTGAAGTCATTTTTATTTATTTAATTTTTTTTTTTTTTTTTTTGAGTTAGAGTCTTGCTCTGTCACCCAGGCTGGAGTGCAGTCTTGGCTCACTGTAGTCTCTGCCCCCACCACCCAGGCTCCAGCAATCCCCTCCCACCCCAGGATTACAGGTGCACGCTATCACTCCCAACTAGTTTTTGCATTTTTAGTAGAGATGGAGTTTCACCATGTTGGCCAGGCTGGTCTCAAACTCCTGACCTCAGGTGAACTGCCTGCCTCAGCCTCCCAAAGTGCTGGGATGACAGGTGTCAGCCACTGCACCAGGCCTATCCCATTATATTTGGATGAATTATTTGCCCATCAGTTGGCCCAACTAGATTTCAATTATTTCTTTATTTAACTATTTCTTTATGAAAAGGAAAGAGTCAAATTCCCCCTCCTTCACTCCTAAACAAACTTCATTAAACTCATATTTGAGCAAAAAGTTTAAGTAGAAATTTTCAAACTCAAAGAAAACTTTGCTCCTTTATGTTGCAAAAATCGAGAACATTATCTTTGTTAAATTCAACAGACATTGATACTGATTATCCAAATGGCAGATTATTCGTTATTTCTTTTTTAAAATGTGTCTGGTAGTTTCCCCTCCTACTTGCATTTGACTAATGCTAATACAAAATTAGATGCCATTTCCTGAATTAGTCACCAACTTACGCTGAGAAAATGCAGGTCAAATAGGTGGAAGAAGAAAGCCAATATTTCCTTGGTAACCATTATATCAAAATTGAAGATAATTACTTAATCAAAAGTACAGATTTTCCATGCAATAGCTCTGTTTATCTCAGAGTATTAGCACATTGGACTACCTGACCATTTTTCCTGAAAAACTAAAGTATAAATAATTTTAGTAAATTAAGTCGTATTTTTCCACTGACATGTTCTAATTTAAAGATAGAATTTTACTTTTAATTGATTCTTAACTGAGAGTGGCACTTAACCATTCTCTCACTATTAATGCTTATACATATTAAGCAATAGATTGAAGCCAGTGCTGCTGCTACTTTGTTTCACTGTTACTGCTTTAAAGAGAAGCCAAGTCGTATTTAAAGGAGTTAAGGCCCTACTTCCGGCTTCTCTAAATTCATGAGGTGGCCACCTCAGTTTTTTGTTTGTTTTTTTTTGAGACAGAGTTTTGCTCTGTTACCCAGGCTGAAGTGTAGTGGTGCCATCTTGGCTCACTGCAGCCTCCGCCTCCTGGGTTCAAGCTATTCTTATGCCTCAATCTCCCGAGCAGCTGGGATCACAGGCACGCTGGGACTATAGGCATGTGCCACCACACCCAGCTAATTTTTGTATTTTTAGTAGAAGCAGGGTTTCACCATGTTGGCCAGGCTGGTCTCGAATTCTTGACCTCAGGTGATCCACCCACCTCAGCCTCCCAAAGGGCTGAGATTACAGGTGTGAGCCACCGTACCCGGCTCTACCTCAGTTTTGTAATGTTTAAAATTTCATACTTCATTAGCATTCACTAAGGCATATTGAGGAAGCTCCAGTTTGAATTAGTGAAAATTTTGAATACTGTAATATAAAACTACATGATTGTATCTCTTCACGTTACAGTATGCAATTCTTAGCAGTCTGTAGTGAAGACGTCCCAAGAAGAAGGCTGCCACTTCTAGACACCTTGGTAAACTCAGAAGGTGAATAAGGTAACTGGGTAATTCACCTAACTCATTTTTACAACTAGAATAATCATCTGTATTATATACTGTACCTGCTTTGGTGCCAAATGCCTGCATTTGTATAGCGCTTTACTGTGTATGAAGCACATTTCGCATAATGCTATTTGATTCAGATGCAACACTAATCATTTTGCCTACCACTGTTTGTACTACAAGTAGAACTGCGTTAATGGTATGACTCTTCTTTTAGCTTCTGGCAAATGAGTGTTGCTAAGTTATCTGAATATGCTCAGTTCATATTCACTGACCAGTTACTATATGCTTGGCATCAAACTAGAAACTTTTTGTCCTCTTGGGTTAACAATTCACTCGAAATTGTCGTTCATTCTGCCTGGTGACACTTTATCTTATGTTTATTCAGCACTCATGTCTTCAAAAGGTACTTAACACTTATAATAGACACAAACTCAAAATGACTAGGCTCTTCTGGTGAAAGTCATTTGCCATGTGGACCAACAGCAATCAGTTAGTTAACCAATCAATCAATAAGTGTTTTGCTCTAGCTAATACAGCTCGTTCAGGGTTTCTCCACCTTGGCACTGTTGACGTTTTAGACTGGGTCATTCTTTGTTCTCGGCGTTATAGGATGTTCAACAGCAACACTTGTCTCTTTCCATTAGACGCCAGTAGTACCTCCACTTCCAGTTTTGATCATCAAAAGTGTCTCCAGACATTGTCAAATGTCCCCATGGTGGAGGGGAAGGGAGAGATTGTCCCTGGGTGAGAATCCCTGGGCTAGTGTGTAGATCATGCCTTCTTTACTAGATTTTAAAGACCTCGAGGGCAGAGACTCAGTCTGATTCATCGCTCTACCACCACTTCGCCACCAACTAAATTTAGTTTCTGGCACAGAAGTGCTTCTTGATGAATATTCGGAAAAGGATAAAATAGCTCCTGGAGTACCTCCACTGTCGTCAGCCCTGTGCAAGGTACCTTGGTAAACCCACAAGATGAACATGGTAACTGGAGTAATTCATCTAACACATTTGAATACAAACTTACAATTTGAATAATCATCTGTGTTGTACACCGTTCCCATGTTCGTGCCAAATGCCTACATTGGTAGAAGGCTTTACCATGTGTGAAGCACATTTCACATAATTTAGTCAGATATAACACTAATCCCTCTGGCTACTACTGTTTATAATTTAAACTCTCAAGTCTGAAAGCCATATTTTTAGGCAGGAGTGGGAGATATTTTGATTTCAGTGTCATTGCCTTCATTTATTAAAAGGAACTCTTGGGATTGCTTTAATAATAATTGAATGTAAATTTCAGATTCTTTTTTGTCATGTTAGAAGTAGAACATCTAAAAGGGCCTTCATGATCTAAGTAATTCTGGTTTAGATTCCTGGAAATTGCCAGAGGGTTTTAAAGGAGGAGGGAAAAAAAAAAGAGTGAGGAAATTTTCCCTGTGGGCAATTGGGGAAAACAAAAATATTTTTGTGCTGCGGTGACTTCTCAGGAAAGGAGGGTTGGCCAGCAGCGGCTGCATCTGCGCAAGGGGAATTTCCACATTTGGGAAAACATGGTCATAATTAATGACTTAGGAAAGCCAAGAAAATGGACCATGTTGGAAAAATATGATCTTCAGTGGCCAAGTCATTGTCAACTGATTGAGCCAGAAAATTGGATTCTTTTAGAAAGAGATTTTTATTTGTGAATATTTGTCTGTAGGTCCTTCCTCTGTGAATCTAGTCAGTGCCCCACTCCTGCCTGCAGAGTCGGCTTCTCATAGCCCTTCCCACTCTGTCTCTTCCTGTCCTAAGGGAGGGCTTGCTTGAGACTTCTAGCCTGAACGCTGTCCTATGTGGTCTTTTGCTTTGAACGTGATGCTTGGGTCTAGCCAGCCGGGCTATTAGCATCCATTAAAATAAGGATTATCTGGGACTCCAGGTCAAGGGCCGAAGGATGAGATTGCTGGATCCTAATGCAGCTCACATTTATGGAAGGCTCCATATCCTGGTCCCTGAGCAAAGAACACTGAAAAGCTATCCTGATTTAGACATGGGAAAACTCAGACTCGGGGAATTTTAAGTCACTTACCTAGGACCAATGCAGCCTTCATTAGCAAGCTATGCTTCTTCCATCTCCTCATCCTATATGTGAAGTCTACTTCCTAAATTGGAACGTTCTCACTCTGTATACAATCTCTTGCTTACTTTATTGCTACCTTCCTCTCCTTCTCCCTAGACCACTTTGTTTAAACTAGATCTGGCCTAGGCTGATGTTCATTGGAGTATTTCCTGGTTACCTATTCTCAAGAGGATAAGTCCGGGTTAGCAGGCTCAGCACTGTCGAATCTTGGTCTGCTTGGGGAATGATCATGTGATCAGCATGTTCTTGCCCGGTTTTGGGGTTTTCTTTTCTTTCAGTGATCAATTTTATTAAAACAGGTATGATCATCTTTTGCTTCTTCTCTTCTTAATTTTCTCAAGATCAGGAATAGCTTGCCAAATTTCGACACGTTTTCCAAGTTGAAGGTCAAGTGTTTTTTAGAATGGGAAATGCCACTAAAAAAAAAATCCCTATATTTGACAGGTACATGTAGTATCCAACAGAACATCAACAAAATGTACTACATTGTTTTGTGAATTTAGCTTTTTTTTTTTTTCTTCAAAAGAAAGCTTCAAATTAGGCCAGACACGGTGGCTCACACCTGTAATCCTAGCACTTTGGGGAAGCCTACGTGAGCAGATCATGAAGTCAGGAGTTTGAGACCAGCCTGACCAATGTGGTGAAACCCTGTCTCTACTAAAAATGCAAAAATTAGCTGGGCATGATGGCATATGCCTGTAATCCTAGCTCCTCAGGAGGCTGAGGCAGGAGCATTGCTTCAACCTGGGAGGCAGAGGTTGCAGTGAGCCAAGATCACGCCACTGCACTCCAGCTTGGGTGACAGAGCAAGACTCCGTCTCAAAAAGAAAGAAAAGAAAAAGCTGCAAGTTAATTCATGTCCCTCTGCAGCAAACAATTCCATGCTCTAAACCTGTATGATGAGGCTTCTAAAGTTAGCCCTGCCCTGTAACTGCAATGAATTGGAGAAAACAAACCTAACTAGGATTTAACAGTCTAATTGCCCTGGATTGAACCTCAATGGTATTATAATTAATTTAAAAATCACAGCATTGGGAAATAATTTAATACATTTCTGTTGAGATTAAAACATATTAATTAAATCTTATTAATATTTGTTTTCTGAATGGTTCTTGGGCATAGTCAGATATTAATTACCTTTATTTAGTGATATGAAAACTGAAGAGATATATTAGTTTTCTACTGATGTGTAACAAATTATCACACATTTAGGGAGTTAGAACAACATTTCACTTATTCCATAGGTTTTGCAGTTCTATAGGTCAGAAGTCCAGGTGGACTTGACTGGTTTCTCTGCTTAGGGTCCCAGTAAGTCAGAAATCAAGGTACTCATCAGCCTAGACTCTTACCTGGAGGGTCGGGGGAAGACTCTGCTTCCAAGCCCATTGAGATCACTGGAGGAACCAAGTTCCTTGTGGCTGTAGCACTGAAGTCTTTTTTTCTGTAGCCAGAAGTCATTGGCTGCTCCTAGAGGCCTCGCACGTTCTCCTTGTCATGTGCTTTCCCCCGTCTACACCTTCAAAGCCAGCAATCACTCTTGAATCTTTCTCACCCCTGGAATCTCTGTGACTTTTCTCTTCTGCTTCCAGCTGAGAAAAAGTGTTTTTGTTGTTGTTGTTGTTGTTTTTTCCTGAGACAGAGTCTTGCTCTATTGCCCAGGCTGGAGTGCAGTGGGATGATCTCAGCTCACTGCAACTTCCAACTACTGGGTTCAAGTGATTCTCCTGCCTCAGCCTCCCGAGTAGCTGAGACTGTGGGTGCGCACCACTATGCCCAGCTAATTTTTGTATTTTTAGTAGAGACAGGGGTTCACCATATTGGCCAAGCTGGTGTCAAACTCCTGATCTTAGGTGATCTACCCACCTCAGCCTCCCTAAAGTGCTGGGATTACAGGCCTGAGCCACTGCTCAAAAAACTATTTTTTTAACGACTCACTGGTTTGGGCCAGGCCCTCTGGGCTAATCCCTGTATTTTAAAGTAAACTAATTTGGAACTTAAATTACATCTGCAAAATCCTATTGCAGTTATACCTAGATTATTGGTTCACAAAATAACCAGGGGGTGCGAATCTTGGGCAGCTATCTTAAGAACTCTGCTTACCATGAGGAAATAGTTACCCAGTTAACCTGAGATGCAATCTAGAAACAGAGAGCAGCAATATTAAACCAGAGAATTTCATTTTGTATTTTGTTCCCTTTTTTATATTTTTTAAACATATATGTTTATTTTAGAATATACCTGTATATGTGTGTATAATAATTATTATTATTTTAGAGACAGGCTCTCACTCTGTTGCCCAGTCTGGAGTGCAGTGTCAAGATCATAGCTCACTGCAGCCTCAGACTCCTAGGCTCAAGCAATCTTCTTGCTTCAGCCTCCAGAGTAGTTAGGACTATAGGCGTGCGCCACCACGGCCGGCTAATTTTGTTTATTATTTGTAGAGATGGAGTCTTGCTATGTTGCCCAGGCTGGTCTCAAACTCCTGGCCTCAAGCAATCCTTCTACCTTAGCCTCCCAAAGTGCTAGGATTACAGGTATGAGTCCCCACATCCAGCCTTCCTATATGTATTTTGGAAGGCCCCATATTTTTTTATTAATGCATGATTTTAAATGTTGCCAAGGCATGGTTTGAGGCATGTGTTTTCAAGGGTCTATGAATGTCTGAGTGGTACTGCTGAGGCCTGGAGCTAGGTGTGGGTATGTGTGGTGGAGGAGATGGTGATGGCAGACGAGGAAGGGACAGGGGCTAAGGTTTTGGTGAATACAGAAGAGCACTTTACTCCCATTTTAAATGTATTCACTGAAGATTATTTGAAGATGGGAATCCTTTTGTTATTTTCTATAGGCAAGTCTAAAAGTTCAAAACCCAAGGGATTCTATGTGTGTTATATTTATATATTTATTTATTTTTGAGACAGAGTCTCACTCACTCTGTCATCCGGGCTGGAGGGCAGTGGCACAATCTGGAGACTCCGCCTCCCTGGTTCAAGTGATTCTTAGGCCTCAGCCTCCTGAGTAGCTGGGATTACAGGTGTGTGCCACCACGCTCTGCTCATTTTTGTATTTTTAGTAGAGACGGGGTTTTGCCATGCTGGCCAGGCTGGTCTCGAACTCCTGGCCTCAAGGGATCCGCCCACCTCCACCTCCCAAAGTGCTGGGATTACAGACGTGAGCCACCATGCCTGGCCTATGTGTGTTATTTATGGGCAGTATTTGAGGATGTTGGCTAAACAGGCATTTTGTAGCATGTGGGTCAGCATCACTAGCAGGCTGTGCCCTTGCTACAGATCCAAACTTCCCAAGTTTTTGCTGCACAGTTTCAGTGTTCCACGGCCTGCCAGATATACTAAAGTCTAGAATGCAGGCTGGGTCCGTGGGCCCAGCTAACTGCTGATTCAGAAGCGTGGGCCCACAGAGGGTCACCTTGAGATTGGAAAGGTCTGCAAAAGGCTGAGAGGATCATCGAAAGGAAGAGGGTTGCCAGGCGTGGTGGCTCACGCCTGTAATCCCAGCACTTTGGGAGGCCGAGGTGGGTGGATCACCTGAGGTCAGGAGTTCGAGACCAGCCTGGCCAACATGGAGAAACCCCATCTCTATATCAAAAAAAAAAAAAAAAAAAAAAAAAAGAAAAGAAAGGAAGGAAGAGGGTCTATTAATTTCTCTGATTTTGTCATTTTACCTGGAGAACAGCCTGACAAAAAATCTAAAATTCTGGTCAAGGGAGTAGAGATGGTTTAGCCTTTGGAAAGAACATATACAGAAATGTGAAAACCTAAGAAAAAGGCAAAATGTTTTAGAGGCTAAATACTTCTCACTTCTTCCCAGAATATTTAGGTTTCTCCCTTCTTAAAATCCTGGCCAAAAATGGAGGGAGGGAGGACATTTCCCAGATGTTTCTTTTCAATTGTCCCTGACCTTCAGAAAAGAGTGAGAAAATGCTACCGTATTATTGGGCAAAGAGAAATAAGTCAGTGAAGAGGGCATTTGGTAACTGCACTGAAAGAACAATACAATTAGGGTAAAAGTGGCGTGTCTACCTTTGGAAAGGAGGGCACAGGGGAAAGAGGTAGGGTGGAAGATGTTAGTGTTGCTTATTCATTGTGATGTCTTAAAGCACAACGCACTGTGTGTTCTTTAACTAGCAAACAAATTTTGCTGTATAAAGAATAATTCTGAGGCTGGGTGCGGTGGCTCACACCTGTAATCCCAATACTTTGGGAGGCTGAGGCTAGTGGATTATTTGAGCCTAGGAGTTCAAGACCAGCCTGGGCAACACAACAAAATCTTGTCTCTACAAAAAAAATATAAACAATAGCTGGATTTGGTGTTGCATGGCTGTGGTCCCAGCTACTTGGGAGGCTGAGGCAGGAGGACTGCTTGAGCCTGGGAGGTTGGTCAAGGCTGCAGTGGGCTTGAGATGGCACCATTGAACTCCAGCCTAGGTGACAGAGTCAGAGTCTGTCCTGAAAAATGATAAAATAACTCAAGGATGCTGGTAATATGTTACAGATATTATTTTTATTCTTACGACTTCTACTCAAAAATCTTTCCCTTCATTTTTTCATTCATTCAGAAATTTTTAATGAGAACCTGCCATGTGCCTTCATCTGGGTGCTAGGAATACAACAGCAAACACAACAGATGAGGTCCCAGCTCTCATGGAGCTTATATTCTAGAGTAGAAGAGTTGGAAAATGAGGAAACACATTTCATTACATGATACATAAAGAGGTAAATATAATGTGTTAGACTGTGAAAGGTTAGACAGTGATAGCAAGGCAGAGAAATACAACAGAGTGAAGTGATAGATGACAAGGTGGCGATTTTAGACTAGGTGCCCAGGGAAGACCTCTCTGAAGTGGTGACATTTGAACAGTGATCTCAATGACAGGGAGGAGCTGGTCATGAAAAGATCAGAATGAAGAGCACTCTAGATGGAGAGAACAGATGGTTCCGGCATCCTCAAGATGGCAAAAAATTTGAGTTTGAGAAAGAGAGCGAGGGCTGGAACTCAGTGGCAAATGGAAAAGTGGTACAAGATGAAGTTGGACAGGTGGACAGAACCTAGATCATTTAGGCATGGCTGGCCACGGTAAGGGATTTGGATTTTAAGTGAGATGGGAAGCTCTTGGAAGGTTTCAAGCAAGGAAGTGATTTTCTGTTTGGACACTGAATTGTAGAGAGCAAGGGTGGAAGTCCAGAGATGTTTAGGAAGCTATTGCAGGAATTCAGGCCAACAATGGCAGCTTGGTCTAGGATACTAGCAGTGAAGATAAGGAGCACTGGGTGTGCAGGGCGTGTGTGGAATGTAGAGTCAACGGGACTTTCTGATGGTTTGTATGTAAGATGTAAGAAAAAGGAACCAAAGATATGTCCTCTGTTATCAGCTTGGGCACTGGGTGGATGGTGATACCATTTAGTGAGACAGGTGGGCTGGGAACAAGAAGTGTGTAAGACTCTGATAACTCCCTCCCTAATAGCTGTTCCTTTCTTCGTCCTGGCTAACACAGCCCTGACTTTGTTTAGGATGACAGTATGTCCAGCTTAGAGTGATGAATTATGATTGCTGTCATAATCCCATTCCCTTTTGCTAGATACTCAATTCCTTCAACTCCTTTGCTGCGAGGGGTGACTCATTTCTGGCTAATGAGCCCTAAGTGAAAGCCTGTGGGGACAGATGTGGCTGTCTGGAATATCATCACAATGGCTGGAACTATGGCAGCCATCTTCTGACTCTAAGACAAGAGACATAAAGAATAAAGACCAATACATTAAATACGACAAAGTAGAAAAAAAAATTACCTGATTCCTGGGTAGTATAGTTGAGCAGCTGGGCAAACACAAGAAATCATCTACTGCCAAACATCTTGTTTATGAAAAAAGTAAAATTATTTGTTTAAATCTTGTTATTTGATACAAGAAAGTTAAGGGAAAGTATCAGGAGTGCCGTTCTAACCATGCTGAGTTTGAGATGCTATTCGATATTCATTTGGAAGTGTCTGCCTAACTTCTTCCTTTCTCCAATGGAATAAAATAGTCTAGACCTTTTAAATCTTAGCATAGGACTATAGTACTAGAAAACATGAAGGATTGGCTGTGCATGGTGGCTCACGCCTAAAATGCCAGCACTTTGGGAGGCTGAGGCAAGTGGATTGCCTGAGCTCAGGAGTTCGAGACCAGCCTGGGCAACACAGTGAAACCCCGTCTTTACTAAAAATACAAAAATTAGCTGGACATGGTGGTGCGTATCTGTAATCCCAGCTACTCAGAAGGCTGAGTCAGGAGAATGGCTTGAACCCAGGAGGCGGAAGTTGCAGTGAGCCGAGATCATGCTATTGCACTGCAGCCTGGGTGACAGAGTGAGACTTTGTCTAAAAATATAATAATAAAATAAAATAAAAACCCTATATCTACAAAAAATATAAAACATTAGCTGGGCATGTTGGTACACACCTGTCATTCCAGCTACTTAGGAGGCTGAGGTGGGAGGATCACCTGAGCCTGAGAGGTCAAGGCTGCTGTGAGCTGTTTTTGTGCCACTGCACTCCAGCCTGAGGGATAAAGTGAGACCCCATCTCAAAACAGAAAGAAAGGAGAGGGGAGGGGAGGGGAGGGGGGGACGTTAAGCATAAAAATGAATGAAGTTGCAGTGGTCATGAGGGAGATCAAATTAGAAGCTGATCATCAACATATAAGACTGACTTCCCTATTATTGATAGGTCAGCAGGGTTGAAGTTATTAAAACAGGAAATATAGCATACTGGGGTGGTGGGGAAGGCTGAGTCTGAGGAACAGACAGGCTCCCACATTACCGAGGACCTTCCATCACTGTGGTGGAGCAACACTGTCCTAGACTAGAGTACACATTTCCATTAAGATACCTTCTTGTCCGTATGACACAGTGTTCAGGTGCTGTTGTATTTCCTCTTCTGATTATAACAAATAGTCTAGTGAAAATTCCCCACTAACTTACCCAGGGAACTGTAAGTAGGCCAAATGGAGCTTTTAGCACACTTTCTGGTTGCTGATAAAAATCAACATCTATAAACCCAATTGCACCTATTTCCATTAGAGCTGGTTTCCAGAACTAGGTCTCCAGTTTTGTACATTAAAAGTTTGCCAACCCACTTATTTTCTTCCTAAATACTTTATTGTATGCAGGATAGCTTGGGCTTCATCTACAGAAAACAACAAATACATATATATTTGCCAGTGGGCCATCAGAAACATCTATTGATTATCTATGTGTACAAGTAACTGAGTCTGCAAAATTGCCTTCATAGGCTAAGTCTCCTGTTTTCTGCCCTTACTGTGAGTCTGTGCTTTTCTGGGGTTAATTGGCTCATCATATTCTGTTTTTGTGCTCCCTAGTTTACCACAATGCTTGGGGTTTTTGCCCCAACACTTTTCACTTTGTCTTCCTGTAATTTATTACAACCAACCCTTATGTGTGCGTGTGTGTGTGTTTAACAGTTTTGGATCTGCATTAATTTTTAAGTCCCCAGAGGAACACTGTGTTCCCAAACATTATGTTCTGCACTCTCATGCTCATATCACTTTGTGCAGTGCCAGACACCTCCTGGGATCTCAAGAAATGTTGTTTCTTTTTAAAAGATGGGCGATTACTCTAGGAGGCTCATAAAGATCTTTCTCAGTTGAGTTACTTTCACTGTTTATGCGTCCCCAGTGGCTTAGGTCAAAATATCGGTTAATAGGAAGACTCTGAGTCTTTGGACAGGCATTGCTAGTGTCTCCTTATCTCTGTAAAAGCAAAGATGATTACTGACTGGTCTTACAGGAGCATTCGAGAGAAATGATGAAAAGCATTAGGAGTGAGAAAGCCTTTGTTGAAAATATGAAATGCCAGAGAGAAGACACTATTGTTATTCCCAAGCAGGCGTCAATGCAAGCGGAGGTCTCTCCACCAATTGAAGCTGTTCATCACTACGAAGGATCCCACAGGAGTCTTTCGGCTGCTGGCTTCTACTGCAGAGAGTAGAAACTTCTTTCCAAATACTGTATCCAAAATGTTTCATCTTCGGTCAACTTCTCAGCTCTATCCAGGACATTTCAGTGTTTTCCTCCAAGGCAAACTTAAACCTTCCCCTAAATTCCTTCCTTGAAGGCTGTTTTGAGGCAGAGGGATAGGACCATGGACAGAGGCTTAGCCTACCAATCACTTGCACAGCAGGAAAGCCAATTCTCTTCCTACCATGAATTCCTAGGAGAGGGTGTTTACATGAATAGACTCTTCTTTACCTATGGGTCACTTTTCCCTTGTCTAACTTCCTTTGGAATGGCACTGTTTCTTCTAGAAACACTGGCTCCTTCCACCAACTCGCTGCTCCTTAGACACATAAGAAATACTCATTCTTGCAAATGCAGCTTTTAAAATATGTCAAAACATCTTTATTATAAAATATTTCAGGTAAACAGAAAACTATGAAAATAGTTTAACAAACATGTATGTATAAAACACCTACCTTAACAGATCTTAATTTTGACTTATTTGCTTTAGGGTTTGTTTGTTTGTAAAATGTCTTACAATACATTTGAGTCTCCTTACCTACAGCTGATTGCATTCATTTCTCTATTTTTCTCCTTCCCTCTTTTCACAAAAGTAACCATTATCTGGAAGTTGCTATAAGTCATTTCCATGCATCCTTTTATACTTTTGTATTATATATATATATATATATATATATATATATATATATATATTCATTAACAATACAGAGTACCGTTTTGTGTTTGTAAAGTGTAAAGGAAAACTATATTATGCTGTATATAACATTCTGCCATGTTTTCTATTCATCGTTATTTTTTAGGTTTATTTATATTGCAATCCAAAGAACTAAGTCATTACTTGTAATTGTTGTACATGATTCCCTTGCTTGAATATACAAAGGTTACTTATCCTTCCTCTTGCCTTAAGGATGTGAAGGTTGTTTTCAGTTTGTTGTCGTGGTGTTTACTATAACAAGCAATGCTGCAATTAACATTTAAATACCAGTCTTCTGGGGCACACCATGTGAGTTTTTTTAGGCCAGAGTCTGTCAACCTTGTATCATTGACATTTTGGACTAGATAATTCTTTGTGGTAGAAAGGATGGTGAGCAGCATTCCTCACCTCTAACAGCAAAAAATATCTTCAAATATTACTAAATATTCTCTGGGGGGCAAAATGACCCTTGGTGGAAAACCATGAATCTAGACAATTTACCTAAGAGAGGAACTACAGGTCTTAGGATTCATGTTAATATGTAGTGCCATTTTGCTTTCTAAAAGTTCTGTTTCTCTACATTTTGCTAATGTTTGGCATTTTCAGAATTTAAAAATTTTGCCAATTTATGGGTAGGAAATGGTAATTTGTTATGGTTTTATTTCATTTTGCTTAATTTCTGGCAATATTGAGCATCTTTGTTGTATGTCAGCTGGCCATTAGGGTTTCTCTTCTGTGAATTCCTGTTCATATTCTTTGCCAACTTTTCTTTTTAGTTGTTTATTTTTCTTATTGCTTCATATAAGTTCTTTATAATTTTTGAATACTAATACTTTGATGGTTTTATGCCTAGCAAAATATCTTCTCTCAATCTGAATTTTCTTTTTGTTGATGATCTCTTTTTTATTTTAATGTGGTGAAATGTGTCCATGTTTTTCTTTATGTTTTATACTTTTACTCTTTATTTAATAAGTTCTTCCCTACCCCAATGGTATAAAAATAATCTCTTATATTTTTATCTAGAAGTATAAAGTTTTACTGTTCACATGTAGGTCTTTAAACCAACTTAAACTTATTGCGGTGTAAAATAGAAAATATATATATAATTATTCCAACATGTATTTATCTAACAGTTCATTTTTTCATACCTGGCTTGCTATGCCACCTCTGGTTTTAAAATTTGATATTTAGTGGGGCAAACTCGTTGACTTATTATTCATTTTCAAAATTGCCTTAGCTATTGTGGTTGCTTATCTAACCAACAAATATTATCTTTCTCCTTTCTTTCTTTATTTTTTCTTTTTGAGACCACGTTTCACTCTTGTTGTCCAGGCTGGAGTGCAGTGGCATGATCTCGGCTCACTGCAACCTCTGCCTCCCGCGTTCAAGCAATTCTCCTGCCTCAGCCTCCGGAGTAGCTGGGATTACAGGTGCCCACCACCACATCTAGCTAATTTTTGTATTTTCAGTACAGATGGGGTTTCACCATGTTGGTCAGGCTGGTCTCGAGCTCCTGACCATGGGTGATCCACCCGCCTCAGCCTCCCAATGTGCCAGGATTATAGGTGTGAGCCACCGCACCCAGCCCTCTTTCTCCTTTCTAATCTCAATTATTTTCATGTATTCATGGACCCTCTCCCATAGTGCATAGTCTAAGCCCATCATAGTAATCTCATTCCATTGGGATTGGTTTTAACATGGGCTTGCGTTGCCATGAGACCTAAGTAGAATTGTGCTAGAGTGGGGTTGGGATGGGATGGGTAAGTTTTCCTCATACTTAAAAAAGTACATGAGAAAAAAACTTGCCCTTCCTATGTTTGTACAAAGTTGGAGAAAAATATGATGGCTGATGCTATGGCAGCCATCTTGTCACTCTGAGGGGACGAGCTGGAAATCAGCACACAGAGATTAGCGAAGCAGAAAGATGAAAAGGACTCAGGTCCCCATGATGCTGCTGTGCTGTTGAAGTAACCAATACTGGAGCCACCTATCCCTACACAGCCTGTGATCTGAAATAACAAGCCTCTTATTACCTAAGCCACTTTAGGTTGTATTTTGTTACTTTCCACCAAAGGCATGTAATTTTTCACCCTTTAGTTTTCTACGTGGACTTTGTAATCACTGTTCCATGTTCCATAATCAGGTTGTGATTTTTTTAAATTGGGTTTCTGTTGAACTTAAATATTAACTTTGGGAGAACTGACATCTTTATGATAATGAATATTCTAATTCATGAATATGGTATATGTTTCCATTTATTTAAATCTTCTTTAATGTTTTCCATAAGAATATTTTATATACCAAAATACATGTTATATTTATTCCTAGACACTATATTGTTTATTGCTATTAAGTATGTATCTTGTTTGCTAGTAAATGTCGTATGTGATAAGTACTGAGGGTTACAGTGGAATTTTGTATGTTAATCTTATACCAATCAACATACAAGATGAAGTTTCGCTCTATTGCCCTGGCTGGAGTGCAGTGGTGCGATCTCAGCTCACTGCAACTTCTGCCTCCTAGGTTCAAGTGATTCTCCTGCCTCAGCCTCCTGAGTAGCTGAGATTACAGGAGTGCACCACCATACCTAGCTAATTTTTGTATTTTTAGTAGAGACGGGGTTTCACCATGTTGGCCAGGCTGGTCTTGAGCTCCTGATCATAAGTGATCAGCCCACCTCAGCCTCCCAAAGTGCTGGGATTATAGGCATGAGCCATCCCGCCTGGACAATTGTTTTTTTTAGAGACAGGGTCTCAGTCTATTGCCCAGGCTGGACTGCAATGGCACCATAATAACTCACTGCAGCCTCAAATTTCTGGCTCAAGGGATCCTCCTGTCTCAGCCTCCTGAGTATCTGGGACTACAGACAAGCACCACCATGCCCAGCTTATTTTAAGATTATCTGGCGGGCGGGGGGAGTCTTGCCATCTTGCTCAGGTTGGTTTTGAACTCCTAGACTCAAGCAATCCTCCCACCTCAGCCTCCCAAAGTGCTAGGATTATAAATGTGAGCCACTGAGCCCAGGCTGAATTGTCTTTTTAATTCTGGTTTTATTTTCAGATAGTCTGTTTGATATTCTTCATAAACGATTATATTATCCAAACAAGGAGAGTTTGTCTTTTCTTTTTCTCTACTGTGATGATGGAGATAGCACAGATTCAGTCATGGAGGCCTATAGTTGCTTGATCCAATTTCCTGTCTTGTGCCCTTTCTTCCTGCCCTATCATTGCTTTGTGTGAAGCCTGTTACCACGTGTCGTCAGCTTATTTAGCCTCTCTAGCAAGCCAGTTTGTTTGGGGGGCATAGGGGCTCTCAGTCTAGCCCATAGGTTCAAGTAGTGAACCTAACTTACTGTCCACTCCCCTCACTCTGCACAGATCACTTTTAGTCCCCTTTAAGGGGTCTAGAAGCCTCATTCTGGCATCCTCTGCCTCCTTTCAGACCTGGAACCCAACCAGCCCATGTTTTTAGCCCCATATATTGCTTTGCACTTCTGGTTCAAAGAAAAGTTTGTATTTGGGCCAGACGCAGTGGCTCACATGTGTAATCCCAGCACTTGGGAGGTTGAGGCAGGCAGATCACCTGAGGTCAGGAGTTTAAGACTAGCCTGGCCAACATGGTGGCCGTCTCTACTAAAAATACAAAAAATTAGCAGGGTGTGGTGGTGCACTTCTGTAGTCCCAGCTACTCGGGAGGCTGAGGCAGAATTGCTGTCTAAAAAAAAAAAAAAAAACAAAAACAAAAACAAAATATAGGCTGGGTGCGGTGGCTCATGCCTGTAATCCCAGCAGTTTGGAAGGCCGATGCAGGTAGATCACGAGGTCAAGAGATTGAGACCATCCTGGCCAACTTGGTGAAACCCCGTCTCTACTAAAAAAAAAATACAAAAATTACCTGAGCGTGGTGGCATGCGCCTGCAGTCCCAGCTACTCGGGAGGCTAAGGCAGGAGAATTGCTTGAACCCAGGAGGCAGAGGTTGCAGTGGACCGAGATTGTACCATGGCACTCCAGCCTGGGCAACAAGAGGGAAACTCTGGCTTAAAAAGCAAAACAAAACAGAACAAAATATGTTGGGATAGGCTTCTTAAAAGAGTGTTAGTTTGAAGAAATACTTGTATCCCTGTGTTCACAGCAGCATTATGCACAATAGCCAAGAGGTGGAAGCAACCTAAGTGTCCAATGACTGACGAATGTGTAATCGGCCAACTGGGCACTTCTTGCCTGAATCCCAGAAAAGCCAATGCAAAACTGCAGGTTTTGCAGCAAAGAAAGAGTTTCATAAATGCAGGGCCAGCCAATTAGAAGGACAGGAGGTAATTCTCAAATCCGCCTCCCCAAGAATTTGAGACTAGATTTTTTTGAGGACAGCCCCTGGCAGGCAGGGGCTAGGGAATGGGGAATGCTGATTGGTTGAGTTGGGGATGATATCATAGGGGGTTGAAGCTGTTTTCTTGCACTGAGTCAGTTCTCGGGTGCAGATTATGGGTCTGGGTGGCACCAGTTGATCCATACAGAATAGAAGATCTGAAAAATATCTCACATACCAGTCTGAGGTTCTACAATAACGATGTTATTTATATAAGCAATTGGGAAAGTTGTAAATCTTGTCACCATTTGCTACATGACTCTTGAATAGTAAGTAGTTTTTAAAAGGCAAATTATAAAACAATGACTGGTTAGAGTTTAATTATGTCTATATCTTAGCAGAATTCAGTCCCCTGTCACAATTCTAACCTTGTGGGCTTGTGTTAGTTACATGAAAGTAGTTTTGGTCCCTGGGCAAGTAGAGGGGTTTAGTTCAGGAAGGAAGTATCATCGTCTTTTTTTTAAAGTTAAACTGTGAACTAAATTCCTCCCATAATTAGTTTGTGGTAAGCAAGTTAACTTGTGAGGTTAAAAGCAAGATGGAGTTCGTTATGATTGACTTCCTTCACTGCCATAATTGTTGTAAAGGTGGCTTGCAATGGGTAAATAAAATGTGGTATGTGCATGCAATGGATTATTATTCAGTCTTAAAAAGAAAGGAAATCTTGGCACAGGCTACAACATGATGAACCTTGAGAATATGCTGCTGAGTGAAATAAGCCAGTCACAACAAGACAAATACTGTGTGATTACACTCATGTGAGGTATGTAGAATGGTCAATTCGTAGGAACAGAAAGTAGAATGGTGGTTGCCAGAAGCTGGGGAAGATGGAGAAATAAGAGTTGTTTCATGGGTATAATGCCCCAGTTTTGCAAGATGGAAAATTGCTGGAGACTGATGGTCCAACAGTGTGTACATACCTAACACAAATGCACTGTAGACTTAAAGGTGGTTAAGATGGCAAATTTTATATTGTGGGTATTTTTACCACAATTTTTTAAATTGTTAAAAAAAAAAGGGGGGAGGGGTTAGTATCCAGAGGGCAGAGGCATTTTTAACATCTTGCAGAATGCCTGATATCATAGTAGGCACTTGACAAATATTTTGCGTCCCTTTGGCTTCTCCTCCCCATCCTGTGTCCTACACGACAGGACAAAGGCCATGAGCCAATTCAGCAAACAAAGGCACTTCTCTCCCCAGGACACAAACAAGAATTTCAAATATTTGTGATTTGAGATTTGTCCTGGTCACACCAACTATTCTTTACTTCTCAGATATGCTTATCTGAGTTCTTTTGGCATTTAGCTTGCCTAAAGATAGATACTGTTTCTACTTCCCAAAACAGAATTGTGATGGACTTTGTAAGGGAAAAAAAAAAAAAGAAAAAAAAGTGGGAGGAAGTCTGTGAAATGAAATCATTATTAGGCGGTGGTACAAATGGCTCTTGGGCCCTGGGTGCAGCCCAGCACAGGAGGAGGGGTGAGGTAATTAGCATGGATTTGCAGTTCCGCAGCTCGCCTTTGTTCCCTCCCTCCGCTGGCTGTGTCTGATTCTAGTCGCTGGGTTTATTCTCTTGTGTTTGTTTTTTTCACTTGGCCAAAAATAGAGAGACAAAAAAAGTTTCCTTATACTTACTTCAGCTTTTTACTTTTTTCCTTGTGTGTTTGGTTTCCTCTTACGTGATCCTTCCTTCTTCCTGCCACCTGCTGGTTTCTCTATGGTGGGGCTTAGAAACCAGCAGCCCACAATATGGCGCGCTGACACGCTGCACTGAAGAATCCTCAAGGTCTCTCTGACCTTTCCGACCTTCCCCCCTCACCCCACATCTCTACCAGAGAAATTGAAGTTCCTTTATCTGCCTGAGATCAGTCTTACCAAGGAGAACAATCACTTTCTTTCCCTCTCTGGAAGACCAAGAATGTAACCACACATGAACAGGCCCTTTCACAAGATAATGCCTGTCTTTCAGACTCATTTATATTCCAAAGAAAACTATTTACAGGTTAATTTCGAGTCCCCATCCTATCATTCTCCCTAGTAATCATTTATGTCCCCCCAAGAGAATTCTCCTCCCCACTCCCATAACCTGTTTTACAAGGATCCAAGCCTACATTTTTTTTCTGTAACCTCAAGATGGTATCAAAGCTTCTATATCTCATTGGGAAGCCAGGTCTCCATTCTGAAGGCTTCCTTGTATACATGTAACCATAACAGGTTTATTGCCCAATGCCCACAGCAAGTCAACATACCAAGACACCCAGTTGCAGCAGAGAAAGAGGTGTAATCATAGGGTCACTGAACAAGGAGACAGGAGAAAAACTCAAACTCATCTCCAGGAGGAATTTGGAGTTAGGGTTGTTAAGGGTTTTGGAGTGGGCCAGCGTAGAGGTCGTCAGTTGGCAGAAGAGCGTAGAGTGACATCATGGGACAGGGAGATAAAGCAGATATTCACTCATGCTGATCCTCTTCCTCTGTGGGGGTCTTCAAATCGTTTGCTAGAATTGGGGGTCTAAAAAGCATCTTAAGCGACCCTTAAGATCCTTAAACAAAAGCCTTATGATTGATCCTAATGCCAGAGATCCTGGCTAGAGGAACAGAGAGGATACAAATCTTCAGTATCTAATGACTTTTAGCAACAAGGAAGTGGGCCAAAGTGCAGCCTGATTAATGCTTATATTTAATTAATGATGTTATTTAACATATTATGTAATATATTTTATTATATTAATGCTTATAAATACCTATATTTCTGCCCAGAACCCGCATGCAATTTTTGTCGACACTGTGCGGAGAGTTTCATGCACATTAAGTAAATGCGTATACCTTTTCTCCCGTCTTCATCAATCTGCCTCATCAGTGACTTGGCAGCAAACCTTTACCTGCTCTTCCTACCTTTCTCAAGTATAGCTTTTCCTTGTGTTCTGTAACCTTAGCCAGTATTCATGATGGACAGGTTGAGTTGCAAGATTTAGTGGCAGCACAGACATGGAGCCTGGAAAGGGCCTGCGGGATTTGAATTGAGGGGTGCGCGTTTCCAGTCCAAGCCCTGGGTGGAGCTCCGCACTGTTGGTCCTGGCATGGCCATGGCCCTGGGCATGCACAAGACCAAGATGCATAGTAGAGCAGAGGTGCCCTGCCTAGTGCTGGAGGAGAAAGTTGTCAGGCATCTTTCAACCTCCTCATGCCAGTATGCTGAGAGAGAAAGTGCAGAGCAGAGCCAACTGAAGACTTCCTTAGGAGACTGGGGGAATCATGAAACCAACTGAGGTTTCCACCCTGGAGATTTGATTATGCCACTTTTTTTTTTTTTTTAAAAGACCAGAGTCTCACTCCATCACCCAGGCTGGAGTGTGTGGCGTGATCTCGGCTCACTGCAACCTCCACCTTCCTATTCAGATTATTTTCCTGCTTCAGCCTCCTGAGTAGCTGGGATTACAGGTGTACACCATCACACCCAGCTAATTTTTTTTTTTTTTTGTATTTTTGGCAGAGACAGTATTTCACCATGTTGACCAGGCTGGTCTCGAACTCCTGACCTCAGGTGATCCACCCACCTTGGCCTCTGAAAGTGCTGAGATTATAGGCATGAGCCACCGTGCCTGGCTTCATGCCACTTTTTAAATCTAACACTTAAATAGTCCTTGCTGTGTGACAGACACTGTTTTAAGTGCTTTGATTTTATTTTTACGTATTTATTTATTTTGAGATGTAGTGTTGCTCTGTTGCCCAGGCTGGAGTATAGGCGCGATCTTGGCTCACTGCAACCTCTGCCTCCTGAGTTCAAGCACTTTTCCTACCTCAGCCTCCCAAGTAGCTGGGACTACAGGCATGCACATCACCATGCTGGCTATTTTTGTATTTTTTTAGTAGAGATGAAGTTTCACTATGTTGGCCAGGGTAGTCTCAAACTCCTGACCTCAAGTGATTAGCATCTCCTGACCTCAGGTGATCCGCCCGCCTTGGCCTCCCAAAGTGCTGGGATTACAGGCGTGAGCCACTGCACCTGGCCTCTAAGTAGTTTTAAATATTAACTCATTTAATCCTTACAACAACCCTGTGAGCTGAGAACTACTATTGTCTGAATTTTATGGACGAGGAAAAGGAAACTGAAGGCCAGAGAGGTTAAGGACTTGCTCAAAGTTACACAGCTGTTATTTCTCTGGTTTGTAGATGGCACTTCTTGCTGTGTCCCCACACAGTGGAAGAAGGGAATTAGCATCTCTCTGATATTAGCATCTTTATTACCTGAAGTTGTGGTTTTCACATCTCTACTGTGCGGCCATTCTGGTTTATGTATAGTCTCCCAGGATCTCCTTTAGAGATTTCATGGCTGATTTTACAAAGTATCTCCCCTAAGGTGTAACTCTCTATTGGGTTTGGGCAACGTGTGTATTCCTCTGAAACTTCTGTGTGCCTCCTGGGATATTCACTGGCAGTCGTGTTCACAGGCCTCATTCTGCAGAAGTCATCAGAATCTGCCCTTCTTTCTCTCCAGGGATCAAGGCACAAGGAAGCCACGTCTACCCATATAAACATTAAGAAACACAAGGCCAGGCGCAGTGGCTCACGCCTATAATCCCAGCACTTTGGGAGGCCAAGGCAGGTGAATCGCCTGAGGTCAGGAGTTCAAGCCCAGCCTGGCCAACATGGTAAAATCTTGCCTCTGCTAAGAAAAAAAAAAATTAGCCAGGCGTGGTGGTGCACCTGTATTCCCAGTTACTCAGAAGGCTGAGGCAGGAGAATGGCTTGAACCCAGGAGGTGGAGGTTGCAGAGATCGCACCACTGCATTCCAGCTTGGGTGACAGAGCAATACTCTGTCTCAGAAAAAAAGAAAACGAAACGAAAAGAAATGCAGTTTCAGCGTATAACAAGCACTATGTTATCTTCATGGTAAGAAGTGCTCTGCCCCTACATGGGCAAGGACACTACTTTGGGATCTGTCACCAGTCTGGGTGAGTTTGCAGGAACTCTTCCCCACATCCCCCTTCCAGACCCTTGTGAACAGGGTCATGAGTTTTTTAGGTGGTTGGCTGGAGTTGGGGACCAGTTCAGAGCTGTGGGACAGGTTTTCTGGTGGGAGTAGCAAACTGGTCTGGAGAGAAGCCCAGGACATTGGCCTCCTTATTCTGGAAGATCATGGCCATAGCTCGGAACATCACAGGTACTCTGCTAATCCTCTGAACCTTCCATATGTCCCTCTGGCTGTGCCCCAGATGACTTTGCCTAGTAAGAACTGGGTAGCGGAGAGGAAAGATTTACAAGAAGTTAGGATGAGCTTGGGTTTCTGTCGCCTACATTAACCCTGACTTGTGTTGTGGGACCAGGCCCTCACTGCTACACAGAGGTTTGTCTCTGGCTCTTTCATGCCTCCTGCCAGCTTGCCACTCATAATTCTCAAGCCCTCTGCCCATTCTCCATCTCTAAAATGCTTTTCCTGGATCTTTGTCCCACAGAGTTCTGAGGCTGAGCTAGCTGGAACTGATAGAAAGTGAATTTGGGCTAAGAAATGAGCTGATCGCTTCTGAGTTACAGCCTCAGCTCTATACACTGCATTCACATCTTAACAGAGACACTGAAACCAAAAAGTTTAAAAACTCAAAGGAATGGCTGCTGTGGAGGCTCATACCTGTAATCCCAGCACTCTGGGAGGTTAGGAGGGACAATCGCTTGAGGCCGAAAATTTGAGACCAGCCTGAGCAACATAGAGAGACCCAGTCTCTATTAAAAAATTTAAAAATTAGCTGGGGTTGGGTGCAATAGCTCACACCTGTAATCCCAGCACTTTGGGAGGCCAAGGTGGGTGGATCCCTTTAGGTCAGGAGTTCAAGACCAGCCTGACCAACATGGAGAAAACCCATCTCTACTAAAAATACAAAAATTAGCTACACATGGTGGCAAGCACCTGTAATCCCAGCTACCCGGGAGGCTGAGGCAGGAGAATCGCTTGAACCTGTGAGGCGGAGGCTGCAGTGAGTCCAGATTATGCCATTGCACTCCTGCCTGGTGACAGAGTGGGACTCCATCTAAAAAAAAAATTTTTAAACATTTTTTAAAAATTAAAGTTAGCTGGGCATGGTGGCATGTGCCTGTAGTGCCAGCTACTTAGGAGGCTGATGCTGGGGGATCTCCTGATCCCAGGAGTTGCAGGTTGCAGTGATCATGCCACTGCTTAACAGAATAAGACCCTGTCTCAAAAAAAAAAACAAACAAACAAACAAAACCCTCGAAGGAGTGAACATCTCAGGTCAGACAACAGGCTCCTTGAAATACCAGAGATTTGGGGGATGGTATCTTAGTGCGTTCAGGTGCTGTAATAAAATGCCGTAGACTGGGTGGCTCACGAACATCTGAAATTTATTTCTCACAGTTCTAGAGTGGGGAAGCCACAATCACAGCAGTCAGTGTCTGGTGAGGCCTGCTTTCTGGTCCATAAACAGCACCTTCTTTTTTCTTTTCTTTTCTTTTTTTTTTTAAAGACAGGGTTTCACCATGTTGGCCAGGCTGGTCTTGAACTCCTGACCTCAGGTGATCTGCCCGCCTTGGCCTCCCAAAGTGCTGAGATTACAGGTGTGAGCCACCACGCCCGGCCCAGCACCTTCTTACTGTGTCCCCACGTGGAAGAAGGTGGGAAGACATCTCTCTGATGTCTCTTTTTTAAGAGCACTAATTGGAGCCCTCATGACCTGATCACCTCTCAAAGGATCCTCTCCTAAAACCATGACTTTGGGGGTTAGATTTCAAATGTGTGAAATCCGGGGAGACACAAACATTCAGTCCATAGCAGCTGGAGTCCCAGCTGCCTCATATTTGTATTTGCATCTAAAACCAGCCCTCATAGCAGTGTCAGGTCCATGGGCCTCCTCAAATCCAAGGTAAAAACATTCACTTTGGAGCAATAGCTCTGTGCCTCTCTCTCTCTCTCTGAGTTTGTCCTTAGGATTTAGCAAATTCTAAGACCCAGATCAGGGCATGCTACCCAGTTCCATTTATTGGCACCTGGAGTGGGATTCTTTGTTGAGTTGGGTATTTCCTCTGACGTCACTGGGCGACTCATCAAGGCTCCCCAGTGGGCCTTTGCCAGGAAAACCTGCATGGAAAAGGAGGCTTGGCCTTCGAGGAAGAGGGCCTGTGTCCTGGCAGGCTGGGTGTGTCTGCTCCAGGCTGGCCTCTCCTCATGGCTGCTGGTTTTCTGGGCTAATGCACTTTTGACCCAAGAGGGGAAAAAAGGTGTAAACACAGGAGCTAGAGCCATCAACTGTTACTGGGTGGGACTTGTGAACTGGTGGGCTGGTGGCAGCCCCAGCCCTTCCTACTCCTTCAGAGGCTGCTGTCCTTCCCGGTCCCTCCACCCCGCCTGCCTTCCCCCCACAACTCCCTCCCTACTGTCTCTCTAGCCACTTCTCACAAAGACCAGCTGCCTAGGTGACACCTTTTGCTTCTAAAACCTTCCTTGTTGTTCTTCCTTGGCCCTTTTCTCAAAATACTCTTCTCTCTTTCCTCCTTCAATGCCAGACTGTTGGCATCTGTCTCCCTGTCTTGTGCAGGCTGCCATCTCTGGCTCACCATGGTTTTATAATTGCCTCTGGTTAAAGTTTAAATAGATGGGTTTCAGCCCAAGAGAAAAATGTAAACAAGCCCTTTCTGCAGTCTTTCAGAACTGCTGACTTCCAGGGCTTTTGAGTTCTGTGCTAGGAAATTCATTCTGCTCCTCCCTAACCAAGGAACTGAGAAACGCCATTAGGGCTTTCAGAGTCGTGACAGCGTCTCTGAAACCATTGAGAGGCTTTTAGATGATCCGCACTTTTCCTTTTAACTCAATTAAGCCATCAGGATCCAGTTCCCATCCTAGCATGTTTGTCTGGTGCATTCAGGTGAGAGAATAGTTTAGCAAATCTTCATGGTCTGGCTTCTGACTAGGAAGGAAATGAAAGGAATTGTCATTTCACTACTGGAGTTTTTTCTATGTGGGGAGTAGGGGATTGTCATTGTTGCCCCAGGGTTTTTGGTTGAGGTTATCTTGTGAGTCATGAGAATGGGACAATTCTTGTCCCACACAGAAGGAAAAGGACAGGCTGGGTTTGAGCTCATGCATTCGGGCATATGTCCTCTTATTTGCTGTGTGTTTTTTTGTTTTGTTTTGATTTTTGTTTTTGGAAGTAAGTGGGCCATTTATTTTTGAGTCTTGATGAAGAGTATTGATTTGCTATACTTTTCTGCTTTGTGTACCTTGTGTACTTGTGATCTGGTGTCAGGATGGATTCAGCAATAATTTGAGACGTTTTAGTCAAGGATTGGATTGGATTGGATCTTTGCCTTTTCCTACTCAAAAACCTTCCATAATTCCCCATTTCATGCTCAGACATTTCTTCACAAACTTCTGTGGTCAGCCTCAAATCACTTTTCACTATTCCAGCCGTACACTGAGCCCATGGGAGCTTTTCTACCCAACTCCTGTAACCCGTTTCTTATTCTGCAGTGTCCTGACACCTGCCCGGCTCTGCTCAGCGTCTTCTCAGAACATTCTTCCCGTGTTCTATGACACCTTCCTTGCCTCTGGGCACAACCAGAACCAACCACTCCTCCGTTTAGCTCTCCAGCGCAAGACAATTTCCTTTATGATGATTCGTCTCTCTTTTCTGTTTGTTGTTGTTGTTGTTGTTTTGTTATTGTTGTTGTTTTTGGACTGAGTTTCACTCTTGTTGCCCAGGCTGGAGTGCAATAGCATCATCTAGGCTCGCTGCAATCTTTGCCTCCCAGATTCAAGTGATTCTCGTGCCTCAGCCTCCTGAGTAGCTGGGATTACAGGTATGCGCCACCACATCTGGCGAATTTTGTATTTTTAATAGAAACGGGGTTTCTCCATGTTGATCAGGCTGATCTCAAACTCCTGACCTCAGATGATCTGCCTGCCTCAGACCCACAAAGTGCTGGGATTACAGGTGTGAACCACCGTGCCCTGCCTGCCTGCCCTCCCTTCCTTCCTTTCCTTCTTCCCTTCCTCCCTCCCTCCTTCCCTTTCTCCCTCCCTTCTTCCTTTCCTTCTTGCTTGCTTGCTTTCTCTCTCTTCTCTTTCTTTTCTTTTTCTTTCTCTCTCTCTTTCTTTCTCTCTTTCTTTCTTTCTTTCTTTCTTTCTTTCTTTCTTTCTTTCTCTCTCTCGCTCTCCTCTTCTTTCTCTGTTTTTTTTCTTTTCTTTTCTTTTCTAAGTCTCACTCTGTCACGCAGGTTGGAATGAAGTGATGCAATCTTGCCTCACTGCAACCTCCACCTCCCAGATTCAAGTAATTCTCTTTCCTCAGCCTCTCAAGTAGCCGGGATCACCAGCGTGCGCCACCACGCACGGCTAACTGTTGTATTTTTAGTAGAGCCAGGGTTTCACCATGTTGGCCAGGCTGGTCTTGAACTCCTGGCCTCAAGTGATCTGCCCACTTCAGCCTCCCAAAGTGCTGGAATTACAGTCCTGAGCCACCATGCCTAGCCTGAAGTTGAATTTCATTGTTTATTCTTCATCCTAGGGTCATGCGGCAGCTCCTTGCACTCCATGCTCCTCCCCGCCAGCACAGGATGATTTATTCTGTCCCCCATAGTGCCCAACTTCGTGTGTGGCCCATACTCAGAGCTCAATCAATATTCAATTTTTGTTTTTAATCCCTTTATTTTCAACCAAAAGTTAATGTCAACATTTTTTTGTTGTTGTTGAGACAGGGTCTTGCTCTGTTGCCCAGGCTGGAGTGCAGTAGTGCAGTCTCTACTCACTGCAGCCTTAACCTCCTAGGCTCAAGATATCCTCCCACCACAGCCTCCTGAGTAGCTGGGACTACAGGTATGCACCACCATGCCCAGCTAATTTTTATATTTTTGTAGAGACAGGGTTTCGCCATGTTGCCCAGGCTGGTCTCGAACTCCTGGGCTCAAGTGACCTGACTGCCTCACCTTCCCAAAGTGCTGGGATTACAAGCATGATGTGCCAACTTGCCGTGGCCCTGATGTCAACCTTTTAAAAATGTCCCTTGGAAGGAATCAAGAGGAATAAAAAAAGGATTTTGGAGTCAGGCAGATTTGAGTTCAAACCTCAGCTCTGCTGACTCTTAGTATGAGTGGTATTTCCCTAATTCTTATCCTTTCTCAGCCTCACTTTCTTCATCTATAAACTAAAGACAATAAGATATATTTTATGGGTTTTTTTTTTGAGATTAAAATGAAATCATACAAGAACCAGACACAGTTACATCATCCTTACCCTCTCTTGATGTTAAACAGTTCAAATGTTGAAATATTGTACTCTGGAACATAAGTCTTATCAATCAATTTAAAAGATCCGTGCCACATTTTCCCATTATTACCACAACCTTCCTTGATAGAACAATTTCTTCTCACTTGCACTCACAGGTTTTTTAAAGGCTTACTTTGTGAGTAGGATTGGAGTTGTTCACCGAACAACCGAACTCTGTAAAATCTTTTAAAGAGTTTTATTGTGAGCCAGTACAAGTGACTGTAGCTCAGAGAAAACAAAACCCTGAGAAGCATTGAGTCAGTGGTCCTGAGCTGGTCAGGTTAGAGTCTGGTTTTATGCATTTTAGAGAGGCGAGAGTTACAGACAAAGACACAAATCAATACATAGAAGGTATACATTGGCTTGGCCCAAAAAGGCATGACAACTTGAAACAGGATGCAGGGGGAGGGTGTGGGGCTTACAAGCCATAGGTGGGTTTTAGGGATTCTTTAGCTGGCATTGCTTGAGAGAGTTAAGCTATGATCTAAAGACTTGAAGTTAGCAGAAAGAAGTATCCGAGCTCAGATAGAAGAGTTGTGGGGACCAAGGCCTTTGTTATGTAGAGGAAGCCTCCCGGGTCACAGCCCTCAGAGAGAATAGATGGTAAATGTCACTTTTCAGATCTTTATGTGTGTGTGTGTGTGTGTGTGTGTGTGTGTGTGTTGTTGTTGTTGTTGTTGTTCTGAGACGGGGTCTCACTCTGTCACCCAGGCTGGACACATGTGGTGGGGAGACCATAGCTCACTGCAGCCTCAACCTCCTGGGCTCAGGTGATTCTTCTGCTTCTGCCTCCCGAAGAGCTGGGACTACAAGCCCACCCCTCCACAGGCTGCTGATTTTTTGTTAATATTTGTAGTCATGGGGTCTTGCCATGTTGCCCTGGCTGGTCTCAAACTCGTGGGCTCAAGTGATCCTCCTGTCTCAGCCTCCCAAGGTGCTGGGATTACAAGCCTCAGCCACCGTGCCCAGCCAGTGACTCTCTCTTAGATCTAAGAAAGGCCGGCCGCATTAGTGGAGATTCTCTACAGAAACAGGTTGCCCCCTTTTGTGATGGTTTTGCAGGGCTACTTCCAAATATGACAAAGAAATATACTTCAGGGTATTTGGATTTCCTTCAGGGTCTGCTGTCCTGTGATGCTATACTAGAGTCAGTTTGGAAAGTAAGCCACATTATACCAGGTTCACTTTTTAAAACCCATTTAACACGATTCTAGGGTTTGTAGGGTGTCACTTAACCCTTGCCTGGCATTGCCTTAGGTCTTGTTTATAATTTGGCATCTTACTGCCACCAGAAGTCTGTTTTGTCAGTCTTATGATCTCTACATTAATACTAATACGGGTCATTTGTGCAAAGACTCCAAAGCGGAGGAGGTATAAGGAGGTGTGGCTGACCTCCCTTCCCATCATGGCTGGAAATTCAATTTTTTGGGATTTTCTGGAGTTCCCTTGGCCAAAAGGGGTTCTGTTTAGTTGGGGGTCTTAGTATTTTATATTTAGTTTACAAACTTACTTATTGGTCCCCAGAAGAAGTCCCAGTGGTGGGGATGATGAGGAGGCAGCCTCTCTGCTTGCTGCTGAGTTTCTTTCTTTCTTTCTTTCTTTTTTTTATTTTTTTTGAGGCAGAGTCTCACTTTGTGTCCAGGCTGGAGTACAATGGCCTGATCTCAGCTCACCGCAATCTCTGCCTCCCAGGTTCAAGCAATTCTCCTGCCTCAGCCTCCCAAATAGCTGGGTTTACAGGCGCCCACCACCACGCCCCGCTACTTTTGTACTTTTAATAGAGACAGGGTTTCTCCATGTTGATCAGGCTGGTCTAGAACTCCTGACCTCAGGTGATCTACCTGCTTCGGCCTCCCAAAGTGCTGGGATTACAAGCATGAGCCACTGCGCCTGGCCTGAGTTACTTTTATATCCAGTCCCTTATAGGGGCCAAAGCAACTTGGATGCTGATCTGCCATGTTGACTTCTGATTAACCCCAGTTCTGGGAAGGCTTCTAAGGTTTCCAGTTTATCTGTTGTTCCTTATGTAAGAGCATGTATTTACCATACATCTTGCCCTTAGGTCAAAACAACCTTAACCATAAATCCTACTGTTAGTCAGGTTCACATAGCATTCTTGCCTTTCCCTGGAGGGTCAACTTCAACTGCCTTCCTTCCTAACAGTACATTAAGTCCTGAGTCTGGGAGAGTAATGGCAGGGGGAGCCTCCATCTGGTCTTGTGATTGACTGGGACATCATGGCTTCTGTTTGTATGTCTCTTTCGTCCAGGCACAGTGGCTTATGCCTGTAAGCCCAGCACTTTGGGAGGGCGAGGTGAACAGACTACTTGGGGTCAGGAGTTCAAGACCAACCTCGCCAACAGGTGAAACCCTGTCTCTACTAAAAATACAAAAATTAGCTGGGCATTGTGGCGTGTGCCTGTAGTCCCAGCTACTTCAGAGGCTGAGGCACAAGAATTGCTTGAATCTGGGAGGCAGAGGTTGCAATTAGCCAAGATCACGCCACTGCACTCCAGCCTGTGCAACAGAGTGAGACTCTGTCTCAAAAAGAAAAAAAAGTTTTTAATCTGATAGGGCAGGAGAGGAGAAGATAAACATTCAACTAAACAAGGATTGTAGCGGTACAGAGGAGGGACAGTTAGCATGTCAGGAAAAGCTTCAGAGAGTTGATACTTGAACTGAGTCTTGGTCTATTAGTACATGGCTGTCAAAGATAGTTGGGACAAAGCACTGCAGGTAGAACCCCAATTCTCGTTTCTTCCCCCCGTGTATCACTACAGGTAGCCTGAGGCATTTGGCTCCATCGTCTTGAACCTGTACAGCTGTCTTCCCCTTGGTCCAGGTGACATAAGGCCTTCCTTGGAAGCAGCAGCGTTTATTAGTGCTGGTTCCAATCAGAGAACTGACATGAGAACTATACTGTTGCTCTTGTGGTCAGGGCCAGAAAACAGCTGGAGTGGTTTGAGCTCCGTGCGGGAGGATGGACGCGTCAGGGCTGTGCATGTGTGCATGCTCATGTGTGCAGATCTGTGTCTGTGTGTCTATGAGTCTGAGTGTGTGTGGGTGTGTGTCCATTTGGATGGGTGGATAGATGTTTATATGTAGGTGTTGCCACCAAAAACAAAAGTGGATATTCAGAAAACAAAGTGACAGCTCAAAACCTCAGACAAGCTGAAAGACTGCTCAGAGAAGGGGGAGGTTGAAACAACTTCAACCAAAACAAAATGAAACAGAGAAGGAAGTTGCATCAGAAGAGGAAGAATGCCAATGTCATGCTGAAGAACCACAAATGTCGCAAAATAAAAATAACACGTGTGATTCTTATTTTACCTAGTCGAATGCTATTACAGTATTTTCTTTAGAGTGTTAAAAATTACTGAAATTATAATATTTAGTGTAGCAAACATGAAGGACACAGAAAAACACAAAAAATTTATTTCTATAATTTTTATAATGTTATATACATCATATCTTATGTATTTGGATCAGTGACTGATTTTAACTTTGCTTTCTACCGCTGTATAAAAGTTTTTCTCTGGCATTTAAAAAAATATTAAAAGCATGTACTGAAATTGACTTATTGAAGAACATATAAAAGGTCTTATTATTAGCACAAATTGAGAAATTATAATAAAGACACTTTAATAGCAAAGTGATTAAAGATGTCAGAACAAAAAAATATAGATCCCAGGGATGTTATTAGGTTTTTTCATTTCAATTCGTGTAGAAATGTTAGTTCCTTTACCACAAAGAAATAAAAGAGTAGTTTTTCATCTGATTAGATTCTTTTAACTACAAACATGAAAAATTTATAGGATTGGTTTAGGTGAGAGGGGTTTATAAAAAGTTAATATAACATGGGAATAAGCTTGGCATCCAGGTCTCAGATAAGTCTTTTGAATCTATTACTTAATAATTATAGTTACATTGATTGGCTTTCCATCACCTTCCTAGAATTATAGTGACATCCAGTGATTAACTGAGTTGCCAATCTCACAAATAGTTAAAAGAATATTGAGTTTTTGACAGTGAACTAGGGAAGTTTGTGTGCTTTTGTTAAAATGAAAAACTGTACGTCTCAACTGAATACATTTTTAGTACATACATGAGTTTACCAGCAAAGGTAACTAGAGAGTGTGCTTAGGGTGCACAGAGTGAAAGGAATTAATGAGGAAAGGGAGTGACTGAGTATGATGCATACATACTTTACGTGCACACAGCAGGGACTCAGCAAATAATTGTGGAAGGAGAGAATGAGAATGAGTGAAATGAGTGCGTGAATAATAAGTACAAAGAAAATGGCATAAGTGTTTAATTCAAAATGAAGTTCAGTCCAGGCATGGTAGCTCTTGCCTATAATCTCAGCACTTTTGGAGGCCGAAGAGTGAGGATTGCTTGAGCCCACGAGTTTGAGACTAGCCTGAGCAACATGGGGAGACTCTGACTCAGCCAAAAAACAAAACAAAAAAAAAACCTTAAAAAAATTAGCTGGGCGAGGTAGCATGTGCCTGTGGTCCCAGCTACTAGAGAGGCTGAGGTGGGAGATAGTTTGAGCTCGGGAGGTTGAGATTGTAGTGAGCTACAATGCCACTGCACTCCAGCCTGGGTGACAGAGGGAGACCCTGTCTCCAGTAAATAAATAAATAAATAGAAATAAAGTTTACATTTTGCATCATGACAAGGTGATCACATAGTTTCCCTGTGATACTGTCTTGGTGATACATAAGGTGTATATTTTTCAGAAGTTGTGAGACCCTTAAAAAAAGAAAACTTCTAAAAAATTAGTTTTGGGAAGAAATGAAAATCTATGCAAAACAAAGTTTTTAGATATTAAAAAAATATTTTTTTACGAGTTTAAATTCATTGTTACTTTAGGAGCATAAAAATACATTAGGTATAAAATGGTTTGCTCATAAAATGATTAAATGTTTAAAATTATAATTTATTTGAATAATATAAATGTACTAACTGAGATTTTTAAAAATCTTTAAAACTCATTACCAACGGGGCTATGACCTACTGGACTTTAAGACATCAAATATCATGTAGCTTTTGCCAATTGAGAAAAAAGAACAACAAAAAGAGAATAAGCCATAAACATCACAGTAAAAACAAATACCAACCAGAGTTATGTTTTTTCTAGACCGCCCATAAGGCATTTATTTTCAGAAAATGTATAGAAAGAAGCATTTTTTAATAAAAAAGAAAGCATTTTTATTTTATTTTCAAAAAATAATCTAAGAGAGTGGATAGAGGAAGAAGAAGAAAACTGGCCAGGTGTGGTGGCTCACACCTGTAATCCCAGCACTTTGGGAGGCTGAGGCAGGTGCATCACAAGGTCAGGAGATCGAGACCAGACTGGCCAACATGGTGAAACCCTGTCTATACTAAAAATACAAAAATTAGCTGGGTGTGGTGACGCGTGCCTATAAAACCAGCTACTTGGGAGGCTGAGGCATGAGAATCCCTTGAACCCAGGAAGCAGAGGTTGCATTGAGCTGAGATCATGCTACTGCATTCCAGCGTGGCGACAGAGCGAGAAATTAGCCAAACTCATGAGTTGCAACTTTTTTTCAAGCATTTACATTTCTGTTTAACGTGTGAATGTCCCCACATTTGCCAGTTTCCCTGGTTCCTGGGCTTCCAATCTCCATCGGCTCTTCATCTGCACTTATTTCCTGACTCAGAATTTGCCAGGGGTCTTAAGTACCACTCCAGAGGACTTGCATAAACTGGCTCGCCTAGCTTGTGTTCTGGGAAGCTTGTCTTTTCTGGTGGTGTTCCCAAGAAGTAAGAAAGAGAAAAGATGATGTGTAGACTTAGGCCAAGTTTTGCTTTACATTTTAAATCTCCAGCTCTTTCCTTCAATGAACGGCAAGCCATTCTCAATTTCTGCTCTTCTGTACTGAAGAATTTAGCATCATTTCCCCTGGAGAGTCAAGGAACTTTGCTCTTTGCCCAAAATACCTCTCTCTCCCAAAGCAATTTCCCCTCCGCTGAGAAATGCTGTCATGTCAGGCTGCACTGCCCTTGAACCAGACAACTTTCTCTGCTTGTCTTTATCTGTCTAAATAAAGCTAACCTACATTTGCTGTCTAATTCATTCGGATGCTTGCTGATGCTATTTAAAGCATCCCTCAAGGCCCCGTGGAAAACAAGATGCATTATCTCCAGTAGGGAACCTTCAGGTTTGCTCATCATTTAAGGAATTCAAGAATCTAAAGAATCCATTCAGTCTTCCCTGGTCCAGACATAAAGGACACTGGGCTCTTCATATTTATTTTACTCCAGGCAGTCTTCTTTGACTTGTACATGGCTGGGATCAGTTGATACAAAAAGAGGTAGGTAGGAAGTCATTCTCAATCATTCTCTCTCTCTTTCACTCTCTCTATCTCTGTCTCTCCCTCTCTCTCACTATCTCTGTGTGTGTGTGTGTGTGTGTGTGTGTGAGAGAGAGAGAGAGAGAGAGAGAGAGAGAGAGAGAAAGAGACAGAGAGTCTTCAGGCTTCATGAAATTCAACTTTTCTGAAGATGAATTGTTCAACAGAACATATGTTTCATTCTGGGCTCTGATGATTGGTTAGTCCACTGTGAATTGCCTCTCAAGAAACAAATGTGAAAGTTCAAAAGCAGCTGTCAGCTTCCTGAACAGACTTCTGGTGAGTTTTTGGCTTGTTTCCATCACACTCTCTTCAGCCTCCATATGACGATTTGTTACAGAACCCTGGTACGTCTATATTCTGGAAAAGAAAAGGAAATTCTCCAGGGAAAGGAGCAAAATCTTGGGGATGTGAATAGGACTCCACTGTAAACTTACATATGACTGGGGAAATCTGTTGTATCTTTTTTCAGTTCTGATATTTCTGTTGGCCTGTTGGCTTGCTTAGTAGTGGGAGGGAAAGCTGATACAATGGGACTGTTTTAACCATTGGTACCCCGCTGCTACCTTAGGCACATACTTATTATCAGCATCCATTTGTTCAGCTACAATTCTATGACGTCCATTGCAGTGAGTGAGTCAGAAGCCACAAGCTAACAGGTCTATTCCTTCCCACTGTCACCTAGGAAACCAATGCATCATCCACAGGAAATGCAGGCCCCGATGGGGAATGTGCCCAGATCGAGTTATAAAGCTGGCAATGAGTTTTTCAAAGGAGGTCAAATAATAATTTGTAGAATCTTAGTCTAGGGTGAGAGGTGGATTCAGCCCCTTGGGCATGGATTGAAGGCTGTCAGACAGAAATATCAGGAGAAATTAATCAGCTAAAAGCATGTAAGATGTCTGCTTGATAAGAAATTGACCAAAGGCAAGAGATATGGAGATATGATTTGATTTCTCTAGCAAATAGCATTTATTTGCCCAAGAGCTGAGGGTATTTTTTGGGAATGGTCGTACAGCATGTGAAATGAGATAGGGAAATTGACAGCACATAAAAGAAAGCTTTCTGCAGAATGAAATGTACGTCCTCTTTCTCAGGGTCACTATCCCCATTAAGAAAGTGATGGAGGCTGGGCACGGTGGCTCATGCCTGTAATCTCAGTACTTTGGAAGGCTGAGGTGGGTGGATCACTTGAGGTCAGGAGTTTGAGACCAGCCTGGCCAACATGGTGAAACCTCGCCTCTCCTAAAAATACAAAAATTAGCCAGGCATGGTGGTGCACACCTGTATTCCTAGCTAATAGGGAGGCTGAGGCAGGAGGATTGCTTGAACCCAGGAAGCTGAGGTTGCAGTAAGCAGAGATTGTGCCACTGCACTCCAGCCTGGGTGACAAAGTGAGACTCCGTCTCTAAATAAATAAATAGTGATGGAGAGGGCTGGGTGTGGTGGTGCAGTGGCTCACACTTGTAATTTCAGCACTTTGGGAGGCATAGGTGGAAGGATTGCTTGAGTCCAGGAGTTTAAGACCAGCTCGGACAACATAGCAAGTCCCTGTCTCTACAAAACATATTTAAAAATTAGCTGGGCATGGTGGTACACACCTGTAGTCCTAGCTATTCAGGAGGCCTAAGTGGGAGGACAACCTGAGCCCAGCAGTTCAAGGCTGCAGTGAGCTATGATTGTACACCATTGCACTCTAGCCTCACTCACCACAGAGTGAGACTCTGTCTCTAAAAAAGAAAAAAAAAATGATGAAGAGTACCTTTAGAGAAAACCACAATCTGGTTCCCCCCAAGCTCTTACTGGTTTTTGTTTGTTTGCTTATTTTTTGCCTATGCCTGATTTTATCTTTTCTTAATGACTATAGTTCAGTATAATCCATTGGCCTTAATGTATATATGTATACATAGGTATATATGCAGTTTATCACACAGTATCCAGATATCTGTGGATACAAGCGTAGTTCAGCTGAGAAAAATTACCTGTACAGTTTCATGTTGTTTGAAGAGTTAACATTTCCAGGCCAATCCACATTCTCATACTGCTATGAGTAAGGAGATTTTACATCAAAGTACAACATGAAGTCTCCCAGAACAGACTGCTTTAGACCTAAAGAATGTTAAAAGGCGGAAAAAAATCTGAAAAATCACCTGGTCCAACTATCTCATTTGTCACATGAGAAATGATTCTCAAAGAAGTGGAATGACTTGTCTAAGGTCACGTAGTAGATATTACTACGTATTTTAGAGCCAGAGGAAAGGAGATAGAAGAGATAGGAAGTTTGATCATAAGCTCGAAATTAGTCAACAGGTAATATGGCCACCTCAGAGACAATGAAAATATGAGGCTGTATAAATTGAAGTATGGAGTCCTGACTAAGTGGGGCAATTGGTCCGTCAAGGGCTGGTCGGTGTGTGCCATCATGTATGAGATACTCTTTTGTACTGAGTACCCATTGAGTAGAAAGCAATGATAGACCTGGGTGTGCCCAGAGGTGGGTAAAGATGGAGATAAGAGTTCTGGTAACTACATGCTAGGAAAAATTAGTGACAAATGTTGACTATTTAGCCTGGAGAACGGGGGATTTGTTATGGAAGGGATGGGAGGGAGTATCATCAAAAATAACTAAAGCTGGGTATGGTGGCTCATGCCTGTAATTTCAGCACTTTGGGAGGCTGAGGTGGGTGGATCACTTGAGGTCACGAGTTCAAGATCAGCCTGGTCAATATGGCAAAACCCTGTCTCTACTAAAAGTACAAAAATTATCTGGGCGTGGTGGCAGCTGCCTGTAATTCCAGCTACTTGGGAGGCTGATGCACGAGAATCACTTGAACCCAGGAGGCAGAGGTTGCAGTGAGCTGAGATCATGCCACTGCACTCCAGCCAGGGTGACAGAGTGTGACCCTGACAAAAAAAAAAAAAAAAAAAAAAAAAAAAAAGGGCTATCTTGAAGAAGGCTTAGACTCATTTTGTGTGTCTGCAAAGGGCAGTCCTAAATTGGTACTAGATAAAGGATGATAGATTTTAGCTCCATGTAAGTAATTTTCTAATAATTCAAGCTGATTGAAGTATATTAAACTGACTGATATACTAGTGAATTAATTTTTTGTCTCAGGAGGTGTTCATGTTTTCATTCATTCACCCGAAAACATTTACTGGGCTGTTGCCATATGCCAGTCTTGCTAGGCACTAAAGACACAATCATGACTAACATGGTCACTTCCTGCAAAGAGATAATAAGTCCATTGGAGGTCATGAGATCACTTATTTGCAGAGACAGGATGACCAGTAATGTAGAATGCCAAGGAAGAGAAGCAGGCATTGGACAGAAAGAAGTTTGGACTATAGCGACTTTGAGGTTGCTGTCTGTGTTGATTAAGGGAAGGCTAGCTGCTGTAATAATCAAACCTGAAAAATGTCTCATGGCTCAAGCATGAAAGGAGGTTTATTTCACACTCATCTGACATTCACCATGGGTGTGGTAATAGTGGCTGATAGTAGTGATTCTCCTCCAAGTGGTAATTCAAGGAACTAGGCCCTTCTAGCTTGTGATTCTGCCACCTTCACATCGTTAACATGTGGCATTGATAGGCACTGACACCCTGCGACAGACAGAGAGAGAACATGGAGGATTGCGTAGGGAGGTTTTCATGGGCTGGACCTTAAAACAGAGAAGTGGTGCACTGAAACTCTGCTCACATTCTATCCAATAGAATTTAGTCACATGGCCACACCTAGCTGCAAGGGAGGCTTAAAATTTAGTTGAACTGTTTTCTTAGCAAAAAGAAGAACCGGGTTTTGATGCATGACTAGCAAATCTTTTTCCACACTCTCCGACTCTGAGATTCTATGATTATGGTGGCAGAACCAAGACAGGAATTTTTGAGGGGTGCTGGGGAGGGTGGCAGGGTGCTCCATTTATTTTTAAAAATGCTTTTTATTTCATTTATTTATATTTGTAATTGACTAATAAAAATCATATATATTTATGGTGTACAATATGATGTTTTAATACATACATACATTGTGGAATGGCTAAATCAAGCTAATTTACATATTATGTGTTACCTCATATGCTTATCTTTTTCTTTTTCTTTTATTTTTTGAGACAAGGTCTCGCTCTGTCACCCAGGCTGGAGTGTAGTGATGTGATCATAGCTCATATCTCACTGCAGCCTCAAACTCCTGGGCTCAAGTGATCCTTCCACCTCAGACTCCCAAGTAGCTAGGGCTACAGGTACCTGCCACACCCAGCTGAGTTTTAATTTTTTTCTTGTAGAGACGAGGTCTCGCTGTGTTGCCCAGACTGATCTCAAACTCCTGATCTCAAGCCACCTTCCCACCTCGGTCTCCTAAATTGCTAGGATTACAGGCGTGAGCTACTGCACATAGCCCTCATTTTTTCATGGTGAGAAAGGAATTTTGAAGTTTTCTTGTTTGATGCCAGAGTTATCCCATCCCATGTTTACATTAAATATCTTCCTGGGGTGGACATGGTGGCTCATGCCTATAATTCCAGCACTTTGGGAGGCTGAGATGGGAGGATCGCTTAAAGCCAGGAGTTGGAGACCAGCCTGGTCAACCTAGTGAGACCCCCATCTCTTTTTTTTTCTTTTTGAGACAGAGGTTTGCTCTTGTTGCCCAGGCTGGAGTGTAATGGCATGATCCCGGCTCACCACAACCTCCGCCTCCAGGGTTCAAGTGATTCTCCTGCCACAGCCTCCCAAGTAGCTGGGATCACAGGCATGCGCCACCACACCTGGCTAATTTTGTATTTTTATTAGAGATGAGGTTTCTCCATGTTGGTCAGGCTGGTCTTGAACTCCTGACCTCAGGTGATCCGCCCACCTCGGCCTCCCAAAGTGCTGGGATTATAGGGGTGAGCCACCGCACCCAGCCTAGAGACCCCATTTCTTAAAAGAAAAAGAAAACTTTCCTGTTAAAGATGTCCTATTAATAATATGTTGTTAACTTTTAAAAAGCAAGGAAAGGCCAGGCTTGATGGCTCATGCCTATAATTCAGCACTTTGGGAGGCCAAGGCAGGATGATCACTCAAGGCCAAGAGTTCGAGACCAGCCTGGGCAACATAGCGAGACCTGTCTCTGTAAAAAATTAGAAAATTAGCAGAACATAATGGTGTATACTTGTAGTCCCAGCTACTTGGGAGGCTGAGGAGGGAAGATCACTTGAGCCCAGGAAGTCGAGGCTGCAGTGAGCCATGATCATCCCACTGTACTCCAGCGTGAGTAACAGAGCAAGATACTGTCTCAAACAAACAAATAAAACTAATGGTGGCTACTATAACTAGAGTTCTGCCCCCTGCCCCAAGACCTGCCATTTCAGAATTCTATAAAGTCAAAAGGCTACCTAAAAATTAGGGGGAGGGGGACTCTCCTTAATGTATAAGAAGAAGACTGTGACGCTGTTCTCGGTTTACTAGTAATCATGTCTAACAGTTAATAATTAAAAGGCAAATACTCAAATATAAATATTGGCAAAGGATGAAACTAAAAATCATATTAAGAGATTTCAATACCTATCATATAAACATTAAAAAATTTTCTCCTCAAAATAAAGAGAAATAAATGAAAACTAATATCTAATATAGACAAAAGTACATGGAAATAGGAACACTGATATTTTTTCTGATGGAGATACTAGTTGGAAAAACCTTTCCAGAGGTAAATTTGAAAACATATTAAAACATTAAATTAATTCATATGCTATAACCTGTAACTTCACTCTACTAATTTGTCCTAATAAAATAGACAAACATAACCATTTATGGCAAATAATATTAATATCAACGTTTTTATGAGTCCAGCAAAAGGTGGATTAAATGACATAGTAAGCAAATGGGATACCAAGCTGTCATGAAAGCACTAGCTAAAAGCTAAAGGAAAATCTTGCTACCCATTATTAAGAAAAAAGAATGATTCAAAAATAGACACAGAAAAGTGTATACACCTTACAAACCAGTGAATCCTAAAAGACTCTTGTTAAGACAAACTGGCTAAGAGTGATTTAAGTTTAGAAAAACTCCTTGGTCCTTCCAAGATTTAAAACTAGGCAGAGCCCTCTTCTTGCTGATTTTAATTCCGTGGGCCGCTTTATCATAATAGACCCGTTCATACATACTGAAAATCAGCCCCAGTAGCCTTGGTGAGCTCTGCCCATAAAGAACTCCTTAGCTATCTGTAATCCCAGCACTTTGGGAGGCAGAGGAAGGTGGATCACTTGAGGCCAGGAGTTTGAGACCAGTCTGGCCAACATGGTAAACCCCTGTCTCTAGTAAAAATACAAAAATTAGTCAGGTGGGGTGGCACGCACCTATAATCCCAGCTATTTGGGAGGCTGAGGCATGAGAATTGTGTGAACCTGGGAGGCAGAGATTGCAGCGAGCTGAGATTGCTCCACTGCCCTCCAGCCTGGGTGACTCTGTCTCAAAAAAAAAAAAAAAAAAAAAAAAAAGAACACCTTAGTAGGCCAGGGGGGAAGTGGCTCATGCCTGTAATTCCAGCACTTTGGGAGGCCAAGGTAAGAGGATCACTTGAGCCCAGGAGTTCAAGACCAACCTGGGCAACATAGTGAGACCTTGTTGCTACAAAAAATTTTTAAGGCCGGGCGCAGTGGCTCACGCCTATAATCTTAGCACTTTGGGAGGCTGAGGCGGGTGGATCACAAGGTCAGGAGATCGAGACCATCCTGGCCAACATGGTGAAACCCTGTCTCTACTAAAAATATAAAAATTAGTCGAGCATGGTGGTGTGTGCCTGTAGTCCCAGCTACTCAGGAGGCTGAGGCAGGAGAATCACTTGGACCTGGAAGATGGAGGTTGTAGTGAGCCAAGATTGGGCCACTGCACTCCAGCCTGGACAACAAGAGTGAAACTCTGTCTCAAAAAAAAAATAAAAAGTGGCCAGGTGTGGTGGCGTGCACCTGTGGTCCCAGCTACTAAGGAAGCTGATGGCACCACTGCACTCCAACCTGAGTGAGATCTTGTCTAAACAAAACAAAGCAAAATAAAACAAAAACAAAACTCTTTAGCACCGTCCCCATGCCTAGCTTTTAAGTGCTTGAACACAATTTTAGCTTTCACCTGAATTAATATTTGGATCATAGGCAGTCAAAGCTGATGCCAGTTCTCTAATCATATACTCAATATTGCTTTCATTTCTTTGATTACTTTTCCTCATTTTCTGCTAATTGCTGTTCATTGCATAGACTCTGCCAGCATTTTTCACTTTTTGAACCTTTTCATCTTTCAGAATCACCCTATTGACTAAGGATCCACCTCTTACCCACTTGCAACACATGATTTTTCTTACCACATTCAATCTGTTAATCTGTTTTTTTTTTCATCATAATCCTAAACCTATTCTCAACAGCACATTGAGCATTCTGAACTATTTTTGGAATTATCAGATGCTGGGGTTAATCATGTTGCAAAACACCTAAGATTAAATACAGCAAATCTGCTGCTAATGGAAAACTAGCTGTCCAAGGCTAAGATGACCACAGCCAACTGCTGTTGTCATCTACTGAGGGAAGGCAAAGTGGAAACGCTTTTGCTTTTGGAAGAAACTATTTTCCATCTCCGTGAAAGTTCACAGCTGGCTAGGTGTGGTGGCTCACGCCTGTAATCCCAGCACTTTTGGAAGCTAAAGCAGGAGGATCAGTTGAGGCCAGGAGTTTGAGACCAACTTGGCACATAGCAAGACTCCATCTCTACAAAAAATGTTTAAAATTAGCTGGATATGGTGGTGCATGCCTATAGTCCCAGCTACTCAGGAAGCTGAGGTGTGAGGATCCCTGAGCCCAGGAGTTTGAGGCTAAAGTGAGCTCTGATTGTACCACTGCCCACTGCCCTCCAGGCCAGGTGACAGAGTGAGACCTTGTCTCTAAAAAAAAAAAAAAAAAAAAAAAAAAAAAAAAATTTTGGCATGGCAAATTGCAAAACAAAAATAAAACAACCAATTTTGTAACAAAATTTGGTTTGTTAACAA
>CAUYLG010064394.1:0-33511 GCA_963573385.1 Cacajao melanocephalus | reverse complement strand
GTGAAGGACATGAACAGACACTTTTCAAAAGGAGACATATATGAGGCCAGCAAACATATGAAAAAATGCTCATCATCACTGGCCATTAGAGAAATGCAAATCAAAACCACATGGAGATACCATCTCATGCCAGTTAGAATGGCGATCATTAAAAAATCTGGAGACAACAGATGCTGGAGAGGATGTGGAGAAATAGGAATGCTTTTACACTGTTAGTGGGAGTGTAAATTAGTTCAACCATTGTGGAAGACTGTGGTGATTCCTCAAGGATCTAGAAACAGAAATACCATTTGACCCAGCAATCTCATTACTGGGTATATACCCAGAGGATTATAAATCATTCTATTATAAAGATACATGCACACGTATGTTCATTGCAGCGCTGTTTACAATAGCAAAGACCTGGAACCAACACAAATGCCCATCAATAATAGACTGAATAAAGAAAATGTGGCACATATACACCATGGAATACTATACAGCCATAAAAAAGGATGAGTTCATGTCCTTTGCGGGGACATGGATGAATCTGGAAACCATCTTTCTCAGCAAACTGACTCAAGAACAGAAAACCAAATACTGCATATTTTCACTCATAGGTGGATGTTGAACAATATGGACACAGGGAGGGGAACATCACATAGTGGGGTCTGTTGAGGGGTGGGATGCTTGGGGAGGGATAGCAGGGGGTGAGAGACTGGGGAGGGATAGCATTAGGAGAAATACCTAATGTAGGGGACGGGGGGATGGAGGCAGCAAACCACCATGGCAAGTGTATACCTATGCAACAATCCTGCAAGATCTGCATATGTACCCCAGAACTTAAAGTATTATATGTATATATACACATATACATATATATATATATATATATATATATATATATATATGAAAGAAAATTGAGATTGTAGGTCAAACTGTTTGTACCCCAACCCACAAATTGGAGAGACAGATGAATACAAAGAACCGCAGCTTATTGGAGTAGAAACCCAGGAGCAGAAATTACCACTGGAGTAAGTACTGGGGTAGGAAAACAAACTGTAATTGATGAATTGGTGGAGACTGAATGTGGACAAATTTGAGAGTTAAAAACTCCAGAGGGTGGGGGTCCTAGTCCTGGTGGCAGTGCCCTCACATTTTGTGAGTTTTACCTCCAGAAATCTTACCACATTCTCACAATGAAGATTGGATAAAAATCCCCTAGTGGTTCTGGCAGGGCTACAAAAAAGTTATCATTTTGAAATATGACCAGAACATTTTGTCCTTCTTAACAAGACCTGTCATTAAGAAAAACTATTTTCAGAGCTTAACTACTGGGTTTTACCAGAGCCTAACAAACCTGGGGGAAGAGAAATAACTAACTCCACTTACTTCTAGTTTTCCATCTTGAGGAAGAAAATACCAATTCCGGTCTCCTCTAGCCTCCTGCCTCACCTAAGGGGGAAAGAACTGAGAAGCTCTTCTGAAAGTCAAGCCTAGGGCCACAGGTTTATTAAAAGACTGGGAACTAATCATAGGAGTATAGAATGCATTCCCTCCACCCATGCCTTACTACTACATCAATAAGGCTCCTGTATAATAACAGGGGAATATAATGAGAAAAAGTATGCATTTCAGATATTATTTAAGAAATTTCTATAGAAATCCGAAGACAACATGGGAGACAAAAACACCAGAGGAAATTTCAGTCTCTGGCATATGCAGCTGCAGCAAACAGTAAACACGTCCTAGTTTCTAGCCAGATAAACATAAAACCTCACATCAAAGACCTGTTTACTTCAGTTTCTTTTACCCAATTCATCATGTTCAGCATTCAATAAAAACTTACGAGGTGTGCCAAAAGACAAAAAACACAATTTGAAGAGACAGAGCTAACATAATAACCAGACCCAGATATGATAGAAATGTAAAAATTGACAGACCGGAATTTAAGACAACTATGATAAATATACCAAGGCCTGTAATGGAAAAAGTAGACCACATTCAAGAAGAGATAGGCAATGTAATCAGAGAGATGAAAACTCAAGGAATCAATGGGAAATTCTAGAAATAAAAAAAATACCACAACTGAAATGAAGAATGCCTTTAATAGTTTTATCAAGCACCTGGGTATGGCCAAAGAAAGAATTGGTGATCTTGAAGAAATGTCAGTAGAAATTTCCAAAACTGAATTGCAAAGAGAAAAATAATGACAGTAAGGGCAGAACAGAATAGCCAATAACTATGGGATAATTATGAAAGGCAAAACATATACCTAATGAGATATTAGAAGAAGAAGAGGGTACAGTGTACACTGCTCAGGTGATGAGTGCACTATAATCTCAGAAATCACCACTAAAGAACTTATTCATGTAACCAAAAACCACCTGTTCCCCAAAAAACTATTGAAATAAAATAAAATAAGAAGAAAGTAAAGAACCAAATAAATGCCAAAGCAATATTGACTGAGATTTCCCAATTTACTTATAGATACCAAGCCACAGATCCAGGAAAGTTAGTTAACATCAAGCAGAATAAAGAATAAAAAATGTACACCTAGGCATATTATATTTGATTGTAAAAAATCAAAGACAGAGAGAAAATCTTGAAAAAAAAAGCCAGAGGGAAAGAAACAGCTTACGCATATAGAGGATGAATTATAAGATTACATTGAACTCATTGGAACCATGTAACCAAGAAGACAGTGAAGTGAAATAGTGTTGAAAGAAGAAACACCAACCTAGAATTCTGTATCCAGAAAAAAGTTATCTTTCAGAAGTGAAGGAGAAATATATTTTATTAGACAAACAAAAATTGAGAGAAAAAAATTTAAAATTGAGGGTATTCATCAGCAGTATACTTGGCTTGCAAAAAATGTTAAAGAAGTTCTTCAAGAAGAAATAAAACTGAATAGATTGTAAATTAGGATTAACAAAAGAAATGAAGAGACTTAGAGAAGAACTAAATGAAGGTTAGAATAAAATGTTTTATTTTTTCTTTTATAATAAAATATTTTATTCTGAATAAATGTAATATTCTGGATAAATATATTATTAATTTAATATATTATATATTATATATATTTTTTGAGTCGGAGTTTCACTCTTGCCCAGGCTGGAGTGCAATGGCACAATCTTGGCTCACCGCAACCTCCGCCTCCCTGGTTCAAACAATTTTCCCGCCTCAGCCTCCTGAGTAGCTGAGATCACAGGCATGCGCCACCACCCCTGGCTAATTTTGTATTTCTTGCAGGGACAGGGTTTCTCCATGTTGGTCAGGCTTGTCTCGAACTCCCGACCTCGGGTGATCTGCCCACCTTGGCCTCCCAAAGTGCTGGGGTTACACACGTGAGCCACTGTGCTTGGCCTATATTGTATATAATGTAATATACATTAATATATTAATATATATTATTAAATACATTATTTATTTAGTATATTATAATATATTTATGACATTCTGAATAAATATAATATTCAGAATATTCAGAATTATATTCTAAATAAATAAATATAATATTCAGAATAATAACCACCAGGAGATTATGAATAAATAAAATATTCAGAGTAATAGCAACAGTGTATTGGAAAATTATAACTTATGGATAAGTGAAATAAATTATAATAACGTTATAAGGGACAGGAGGGAGGAATTGGGAATGTTCTAAGTTACTTGTATATCCATAAAGTAGTATAATATTATCTGATAGTGAACTTGGATTGGTTGTAAATGTATATTACAAACTCAAGGGCAACCATTTACAAGACGGTTTTTAAAAAACATATTAGTTAGGGTTCTACAGAGAAACAGAACCAATAGGAGATATTAATAATACATTTACTACGAAGAATTGGCTCACACAACTAGGGAGGCTGAGAAGTCCCATTTTCTGCCATGAACAACCTGGAGACCTAGAAAACTGGTGATACAATTTCTGTCCAAGTCCAAAAGTCTGAGGGCCAGGGGAGCTGATGATACTAATTCTAGCTCAAGAGCAGAAGATCAATGTCCAAGCTCACTCAGGCAGGCAGGAAGCAAAAGGAGTAAATTCCAACTGTTTGTTCTACTCAAGCCCTCAAGTTTGGATGATGCTAACCTACATTGGGTAGGGCAATCTGATTTACTAAGCACACTGATTTGAACGTAGATCTCATTTAAAAACATCCTCATAGACACATCCAGAAAAAATGCTTAATATAGGCACCCCGTCGGGCAGCCAAATCGACACATAAAACACAACATTACAAAATACAATTGATATGGTAAGAGAGAAAAAAAACTGGAATAACATAAAATACTCAATTAAAACTAGAGAAGGCAGAAAAATAGAAGACAAAAAAGGCACAAAGTAAAGAAAGGGCAACAAATAGAAATACTAACAGATATTGTTGATATTAATTCAATTATATTAATAATCACCTTAAAAGTCAATCATCTAAATACACAAATTAAAAAATGATGACTCTCATATGAAAAATATACTTGCACATGCATGTTTATAGTAGCACAATTCATAATTGCAAAAATGTGGAACCAACCCAAATGTCCATCAATCAACAAGAGGATAAAGAAACTGTGGTGTATATATATATGATGGTATACTACTCAGCCATAAAAAGGAATGAATTAATGGCATTTGCAATAACCTGGATGAAACTGGAGACTATTATTCTAAGTGAAGTAATTCAGGAATGGAAAACCAAACATCATATGTTCTCACTCATAAGTGGGAGATAAGCTATGAGGATGAAAAGGCATAAGAATGACACAATGGACTTTGGAGACTCAGGGGCAAAGGGTGGGAAGGGGGTGAGGGATAAAAGACTACAAATTGGTTGTAGTGTAGACTTCTTGAGTGATGAGTGTACCAAAATCTCACAAATCACTACTGAAGAACATACTCATGTAACCAAATACCACCTGTTCCCCAATAACCTATGGAAATAAAAAAATTAAAAAAACAAAAACAGTGACTGAGTGGATATAAAAACAAGATCCAACTATATGTTGTGTATAAGAAACCTCAGTTAGAAATAAAGACTCAGATAAAAAAAAAGGCATAGAGAAAGATAAACCATGTTAATACAATCAAAAGAAAGCTAGAGTATATTAATATTTATTTATTTATATATAATATATATTTTATACTAGTATATATATTTGTGTATATAATATATTTTATATAGTATATATGTTTTTTTGAACAAGTTCTTGCTCTGTTGCTCAGGTTGGAGTGCAGCGGTGCAAACACGGCTCATAGCAGACTCCACCTCCTGGGTTCAGGTGATCCTCCAACCTCAGCCTCTCCATTAGCTGGGACCACAGATGTGTGTCACCATGGCCAGCTAATGTCTTAATTTTTTGTAGACAGGGTCTCCCTATGTTGACTAGGCTAATCTCAAACTTTTAGGCTCAAGCAATCGTTCCACCTAGGCCTCCCAAAGTGCTGGGATTAAAGACACAAGCCACCTTGCCCAGCCTATATTAATATTATATATTACATTCAGACAAAGCAGACTTCAGAACAAGAAAAAGTATCAGGGATAAAGTGGAGAAAAATAATAAAGGAGTCAATTCTCCAAGAAGACATAACAATCTTGAATGTGTATGCGTGTAACAACAGTATGTTAACACATGTGAGGCAAAAACTAATAAACTTCAAGGAGAAATAGATGAATCCACTATTATAGTGAACTTCAACATCCATCAGTAATTTACAGCTCTAGCCAGCAGAAAATCAGTTAAGGATATAGTTGAACTCAACAACACCATCAGTCAAGTAAATCTAATTGTCATTTTTAGAAAGCTTCGTCTAACAGCAGGAGAATGCATGCTCTTCTCAAGCTTACACAGAGCATCCATCAAGATGAAACACATTTGGACCACGAAACACAACTTAATAAAAGAATAGAAATCACAGAATGGATGCTCTCAGATGACAATGAAATTTAACAAAACATTCAATAACTGAAAGATAGTTGGAAACCCCCAAACCTGTATATTATACAACACACTTTTATATAATCCATAGGTCAAAGAAGAAATCTCAAGAGAAATTTAAAAATATTTGAGCTAAATGAAAATGAAAACAGAACTTATCAAATCTCTGGGATGCAATGAAAGCAATGCTTAAGGAATAATTTCTAGCATTGAATGTATATATTAGAAAAGGAGAAAAATTTAAAATCAGTAATCTAAGCTTCCACTCTAGAAAAACTGGGGAAAAAAGAACAGATTAAATCTAGATAAATAAAAGAAAAGTAATAATAAAGATTAGAGTAGAAATCTCTTCCAGATAATACAAGCAGAGTAAATATTTCCTAAGTCACTCCATGAGGCCAACATTACCCTAATACTAAAACTAAGCAGAGTTATTACAAAAAAGAAAAGCTGCATAACAATGTCTCTCATGAATGCAGATGCAAAAATCCTCAACAAAATATTGGCATATTGGATACAACAATGTATAAAAAAAATTATACACTGTGACTAAGAGGGATTTATCCCAAGTATGCAAGACTGATCCAACATTTGAAAATCAGTTAATGTAACCCATCACATTAACAGGCCACAGAACAAGTCATGCGATTCTATCAGTAGATGCAGAAAAAGCATTTCACTAAATCCAGCACATTCATGAGAAAAATTCTCAGCAAACTAGGCATAGAGGGGAATTTCCTCAACTTGATGTAAAACATCTACAGAAAACCTGCAGCTAACATCATTTTTTTTATTTTAAATTTTTGTGGGTACATAGTAGGTGTATATATTTATGAGTTATGTAAGATGATTTGATGCAGGCATGTGATGGATAATAATCATATCACAGAAAATGGGGTATCCATCCCCTGAAGCACTTATTCTTTGTGTTATAAACAATCCAATTAAATCTTTTAGTTATTTTTAAATGACAAATTATTTTGACTATAATCACCCAGTGACATTATCAAATACTAGGTATTATTCATTCTTTGTATATTTTGTACCCTTTAACCATCCCCACATTCACCTTTTCTGGCCCCCACTACCCTTCCCAGCCTCTGGCAGCCATCCTTCTACTCTCTATCTCCGTGTGTTCAATTGTTTTCAGTTTTACATTCTACAAATAAGTAGCTTTCTTTCCTTCCCGTCTTTCTTTTTGTGAATGTGATTTTCTCTAGTGATATGATTTGGTTTCAAACTTTCTACTTGTCGTATATCTGTTTCATATTTTTGGTTTGAAGTTACCATGAAGCTTGCAAATACTATGTTACAACCTATTACTTTAAGCTGATAATAACTTAACACTGTTTGCATAAACAAACAAGTAAAAAGAGAACTAAGATAGACTCAATGCCTTACCTTCATTCCTCTGCTTTTTAACATTTTGTTGTTACTATTGATACTGTATTTTTTTTGTTTTTAAAAGACGTTGTAGTTATTATTTTTGATTGTTTTATTGTTTAGTCTTTCTACTGAAGAGTAGTATAGATACCACAGGTATACTGTTATATTTTCTGTTTTTTTTTTGTGTACTTACTATTACCCGTGAGTTTTCTGTGTACTATTACTAGCAGGTTTTGTACTTTCAGGTGATTTTCCATTCCTCATTAACATACTTTTATTTCTGATTGAAGTATTCCCTTTAGCATTTCTTGTAGGACAGTCTGGCATTGATGAAATCTTTCAGCTTTTGTTTGTCTGGGAAAGTCTTTATTTCTTCTTCGCAGGATAATTTTACCAAATATAGCCTTCTAGGGTAAAAGTTCTTGTCCTTTAGCACTTTAAATATGTCATGCCATTCTCCCCTTGCCTGTAAGGTTTCCAGTGAAAAGTCTGGTGACAGATGTATTGGTGCTCAATTACATGTTGTTTCTTTTCTCTTGTTGCTTTTAGGATTCTTTCTTTATCCTTGATCTTTCGGTATTTGATTATTAAATATACTCTTTGGGTTAAATCTGCTTGGTGTTTTATAGCCTTCTTTTAGTTGGATATTGATATCTTTCTCTAGGTATGGAAAGTTATCTGTATAATCCCTTTGAGTAAACTATACACTCTTCTCTTTCTTCACTAGTTCTTTCTTTTTCATGATCAGTTTTGCTATTAAAAGACCTGATACATTCTTCAGTATGCAAACTGCATTTTTCAACTCCAGAAATGTCTGTAATTTCTGCTTGATTATTTTAAGTATTTCAATCTCTTTGTTAAATTTATCTGATTGAATTCTGAATTCCTCCTCTGTGTTATCTTGCATATCTTTGAGTTTTCTCAAAGCAGTTATTTGAATTCTCTGTCTGAAAGGTCACCTACTTTGTTTCTCCAGGATTGGTCCCTGGTGTCTTATTTAGCTCATTTGGTGAGGTCATGTTTTTCTGGTTCATGTTGATGCTGGTAGATGTTATTCAGTGTCTGAACATTGAAGAGTTATGTATTTATTGGAATCTTCACTGTCTGGGCTTGTTTGTATCGGTTCTTCTTGGGAAGGCTTTACAGATATTCAAAATGACTTGGGTGTTTTGATCTAAGCTGTATCTGCTTTAAGGGGCACACCAGGCACAGTAATGCTTTGGTTCTTGCAGATGTGTAGAGGTACTGCCTAGTGGTCTTGGACAAGATCCAGTAGGATTTTCTAGATCACCAGGCAGAGATTCTTGTTTTCTTCCCTTACTTTCTCCCAAACATATAGAGTATCTTTCTCTGTTCTGAGCCACCTACCCCTGGTGGTGGAGTGACACATGCACCCCTGTGGCCACCACCAATATGACTGCACTGGGTCAGACCTGAAGCCAGCAGTGCACTGGGTCTTGCTCAAGCCCTGCTGTAACTATTTCTTAGTTACTGCCTACGTTCACTCAAAGCTCTGGGGCTCTACAATCAACATGTTGAAAAGTCAGCCAGGTCTATCTCCCTCACTTGATGTTGGTGAGTTTCCTCAGGCCCTGGGTGGGTCTAGAGGTGCCATCTAGGAGCTAGAGATCAGAGTAAAAAAACCTTAGAAGTCCACCCGGTATTCTATTGTGTTGCAGCTGAGCTGCTCCTCAAACTACAAAATGCAGTCCTTCTCACTCTTCTTTCACCTTTCCAAAGGCAGAGGAGCCTCACTCTGTGGCCACTACCACCTCAGGCTCACAGGAAGTACTACCAGCTACCACTTATGATCCCCTAAGGCCCATGGGCTGTTCAGTCAGCTTATGGTGAATGCTGCCTGGCTTGGGACTCAACCCTCAGGGCAAGGGGCTCCCTCTGGCCCAGGGCCGGTCCAGAAATGCCATCCAAGAGCCACGTCCTGGCATTGGGGACCCTAAGAGCCTACTTCATACTCTACCCTACTGTGGCTAAGCTGGTACCTAAGGTGCAAGACAAAGTCCACTTTGCTTTTCTTTCCTCTTTTCTCAAGCACAAGGACTCTCAACCTGTAGCCTCCATAGGTTCAAATGTGCTAAGTCTCACCTGAGGCCAGCAAGTCTCAGCATCTCACCTAAGGCCCTTGACATAGTATCTGGATATTGCTGTTTGTTATTCAGGTCTCATGGGCTTTTCAGTTAGCAGTTGATAAATGCTGCCAGGGCTTGGTTCTTCTCTTCAAGGCAGCAGGTTCCCTTCTGGTCTAGTCTTCATCTAGAAATGTCCATGAGCTAGAACCTGGACAGTCAGCCTCATGACTCTGACCAGTGCCCTATCCTGTTGTGGCTGAGCTGGTATCCAAGATGCAAGACAAAGTCCTCCCCATTCTCCTATTTCCTCTGCTCAAGCAGAAAGACTGGATCTCTTTTGGAGTCATGAGTTGTGCATTCTGATATTAGGGGTGGGGTGATGCCAGCACTCACTTAGCCACCCTACCTGATGTTTTAGTAAGTCATATGCCTCTCTCACCCCCAGTTCACTGTCTGTGGACTCAGTTCGGCCCTAGGTGCCTAGGAGTTGCAGTCTTTGTGCCTTAGACTGTCTTTCAAGTATTTAGGGGGGTCCAGAATACCTTAACCCATGGTGACTAGGCCTGCAGGAACTTAAGTTTCAGCCACTGGCATTGGCAGTTTCTCTCTTGCTAGGGCTTGTTTAAATGCACCCTCTATGGATGGGCATCAGCTGAGGTTGATCCAGTTTTGCTTTCTTCTGTAGTAAGAGCAGCATTGAGTTTAGTGCCTCACAATTGCTGGCTTTCCCTCTTCCCAAGACAAAGAAATGCTCCTTGCACCAAGCTGCTTCTGCCACTGCTGGGGGACTGGGGAGGGATGGCGTCAGTAGTTAAAGACTGTTTTTCTTACCTTTTCAGTGCTTCTTTTAGCAATATGAAGTTAAAAACAGGTACTATGAGTGCTCACCTGATTGTGGTTTTTTTGTGAAGGTGCATTTCTATGTATATAATTGTTAAATTGGTGTCTTTGCAGGGGGTGAGGTGGTAGATGATTGGTGGAGCCTGCTTTTCTGCCATCTTGTTCCACCCCTTCTCTTCTGTTCTTGAAAGGGTTTGTGAAAGACTGGTGTTGTTTATTCTTTAAATATTTGGTAGAATTCACCAGTGAAGCCATTGAACCTGGACTTTTCTTTGTACAAAGGTTTTTATTTAATAATTTAATCTATTTGGTGTAGTTCTATTCAGCTTTTCTATTACTTACTGAGTCAGTTTCAAAAGTTTGTGGTTTTAAAAAAATTAATGGACTATTTTCTTTTTTGTGTGTGTACAAGTTTTTATTTTATTTTATTTTTCATTTTTTGTATTGCATTTTAGGTTTTGGGGTACATGTGAAGAACATGCAAGATTGTTGCATAGGTACACATATGGCAGTGTGATTTGCTGCCTTCCTCCCCATCAATAGACTATTTTCAGGACAGTTTTATGTTTACAGAAAAATTGAGTGGAAAAAGAGTTACCATATATGCCCCTCAACTCCCCTAGACAATATACTCTATTATTAACATCTTGCATCAATGTGGTGTATTTGTTTCAACAAATGAGTCAATACTGATACATTAATATTAACTAAAGCTCATGGTTATATTAGGGTTCACTCTTTATGTTGTGCATTCTGTGAGTTTTGACAATGTATAATGATATGCATCCCTCATTAAAGCATCATACAGAATAGTTTCACTGCCCTAAAAATCCCATTTCACCCATTCATCCTTTCCTTCTGAACCCATAGTAACCACTGATCTTTTTACTGTCTCCATAGTTTTACCTTTCCCAGAATGTAATGTAATTGGAAACATGTACTATTTCATGTAGCCTTGTTGAATCTGCTTTTTTATCTTAGGGATATACATTTTAGGCTTCTCCATATTTTTTTATTACTGGATAGCTCAGTTTTCTTTTTCTTTTTCTTTTTATTTATTATTTGAGACGGAATCTTGCTCTGTTGCCAGGCTGGAGCGCAGTGGTGTGATCTTGGCTGACTACAACCTCCAACTCCCAGGTTCAAGTGATTCTCCTGCCTCAGCCTCCTGAATAGCTGGGATTACAGGCGGTATGCCACCATGCCTGGGTAACTTTTGTATTTTTAGTAGAGACAGGGTTTCACCATGTTGGTCAGGCTGGTTTCGAACTCCTGACCTCGTGATCCACCAGCTTCAGCCTCTCAAAGTGCTGGGATTACAGGTGTGAGCCACTGCGCCCTACCAATAGCTCAGTTTTTTAAACCACTGAATAATATTTCATTGTATGGATGTACCATAGTTTGTTTATCCATTTAGCTATTGAAGTATATCTTGGTTGTTTCAAAATTTTGACAAGTATGAATAAAGCTGCTTTAAACATTTGTGTATGGGGGTTTTTATGTGTATATGCTTTCAAGTCATTTGGGTAAATACCAAAGAAAACAAATTGCTGGCTCATATGACAAAATTTCTTTTAATTTTGTAAGAAAATACCAAACGGCTGTACAATTTTTGCATTCCCAGCATTAATGAATACAAGCCCCTGTTACTCCACATCCTTGCTAGCATTTGATGCTGTCAGTATTTCTGATATTAGCTGTTCTAATAGGTGTGTAGTGATGTTCAACTTCTTTTAAACACATGTCCTTGGTAGTTATTTCTTTTTTTATTTTTTTGAGTTGGAGTCTTGTTCTTTCACCCAGGCTGGAGTTCAGTGGCACAATCTTGACTCACTGCAACCTTTGCCTCCCAGGTTCAAGCGACTCTCCTGCCTCAGACTCCTGAGTAGCTGAGATTACAGGCACATGCCATCACACCTGGCTAATTTTTATATTTTTTGTAGAGACGAGGTTTCACCATATTGGCCAGGCTGGTCTTGAACTCCTGACCTCGTGATCTGCCCACCTTGGCCTTCCAAAGTGCTGAGATTACAGGCATGAGCCACCATGCCCGGCTGTTATTTCCATTTTTGTTTGGTGAATCATCTAGCCAGAATCTAAGACTTCACAGGAGGCACACACAAAACCTGAGTATCTCACATAAAGTAAAACTCCTTAATAAATTTGTATTTTCTTTTGGCAAAGATCATAGATGTGACAGCACATTTTTTGGGAACAAAATTCATGCTTGGGTGGAAAATATGATCAGCACAGAAAGTTTGCAATTAAGGGAAATTCATTTGACTAGCAAAAACACCACTCAAAATTTTAAGAAATGATGGGCATTTGTTGAAACAAATTTTATTTGTGTAATCCCACTAGTGCTTTGTCTCCTGGTGAGACTATATAAACACATATATCCATAAACACATTCAATGACTTTATTACCTTAAGTTTCTTTCATCCTTGACACATGAGTAAAGGAATCTGGTTTTGTGTCTAATCTCAAGTGTGTTACACTGACCCAAAACAATGGATTTGACTAACATTTAGTAAAATATAATACAGATAATTTATTTTCATTACATAAATTTGTTAACTCTATTTTCATCCCTGGCCAGAAAAAAAAATGCAAATACATTTCAGAATCAAAACTAGTGATTCCACTCTTGCCATCTCAGTATGAGGAATTTCTAGGAATAGATTCCCCAGTATTTTCATTAGATTTCTCTTTTTTTTTTTCTTTATGCCACTGCTCAATTTTTCATTCTTCTAACACTGAACCTCCCTTATTTTTTCTTTTTTCTTTTTTTACTTTACTAAGTAAGCAATCTAGATTAGCCTCCTCCCTTATTTTTTAATTTTTTTAATTTTTTTTTTTTATTTTTAGTAGAGACAGGATTTCACCATGTTGGCCAGGCTGGTCTTGAACTCAAGTGATCCACCTGCTTCAGCCTCCCAAAGTGCTGGGATTACAGTTATGAGCCACCACAGCCAGCCTCCCTTATTATCATTATTATTTTTTAATGTAAAGTACAGCTGATGACCATTTGCATGCACAAAGAGACCTATAAAAGTGAACTAAAATCTTAATTGCAAGTTCTGTAAAAACCATTGGTTGTACAAAGAATAGTAAAGTTTCCTGAGGGCTGAAAGTGATCTGCAGACAATCCAGCCTATAACTCTGCAGGATTACCTTTGAATAATTCCCCTACTGCCCAGACCCAGCAGCCCTAAATCATTACCCATCATGTTTTATAGAACTCCAGAGAGGCTTCTGAGACAGTTTTGCATTGTTAATGTTCAATGTTCCATAAACTATTGTCAGGGTAAAATAAAATTCTCTTTTCTTTTTAACTTCCCTTCATTGAGCTCCTGAATCTACCGTCTTCCACCCTAACTGCTCTTTTCCCATTGTTTCCCACTGTAGTAAATGGAGCAACCATACACCAGTTCTTCAGGCCAGAATCCTTGGAGTCATTCATGACTGTTTTCTCTCATAACCCTCAAACAGTGTATTAGCAACTCCTATGGACTCTACTTTCAAAATGTGCCCAAAATATCACCCTTTTCACCACTACCAACACTGCTACCTTTGTGTAATCTACTACCATCTCTCACCTGAATTATTGCAATAGATTTCTAGCTAGTTCTCCTGTTTCCACTTTTGTACCTTGATACTATATTATCCACACAATATTCATATTAAACTTTCTGCTATGGACTAAATTTTGCCACCCCTCACAAATTCATATTTTAGGGGAGTAACCCCCATGTGACAGTATTTGGAGATGTGGCATTTGAAAAGTAATTAGGTTTACAAGAGTTCATGAGGGCAGGCCCCTTATAACATTAGTGCCTTTATAACAAGAGACACCAGAGAGCTCACATCCTCTCTTTTTGTCCACCTGCATGCACTGAGGAAATGGTATGTAATGACACAGCAAGAAGGTGGCTGTCTGCAACCTAAAAAGAGAGACCTCAGCAAACATTGACTATCCTGCTGCATTAGTCTTGGATTTTCAGAATTGTGAGAAATTTCCTTTGCTTAAAACACTCCATCATATTTAGTTATGGTAGCCTGATCTGATTAAGACACTTTATAGAAATATATGAATTAAATTATGTAATTTTCTGAGACCAGCCTGGGCAACAAAGTGAGATCTCGTCTTCTCAAAGATACCTTTCTTTATCTAATATAGCCACATTTCTACACCATTACTTTTTATCCTTTAACCTTGATGAGTCTTACTTTTTTGTTATTTTTTTGCTATTGTTGTTATTGTAGGTTTTAGAGAAAGGTCCTCTATCACCTAGATTGGAGTGCAATGGAGAGATCATAGCTCACTGCAGTCTCGAACTGCTGGGCTCAAGTTATCCTCTCACCTCTGTCTCCAAAGTAGCCAGGACTGTAGGCATGGGACACCTTGCCCAGCTAACTGATGAATTTTTATACACTTCTCAGTCATTATTCTCTCTGTCTCTCCTTCTCTGTAATTGATTGTCTTTTTCTCCCACTAGATGGTAAGGTAAGTTTTATACAGTTAGGAACTATGTCTCTTTTGCTCATTATCTTAATCTTGTACATAGTAGGCATTTAATAAATATTTGTTCAACAAATGAATGAATTCGATGTTATAGTCACTGCTCTCCACTTATCTCTGAAAGTTAAGGTAAGGAAAAGATAATCTGGAGTGACTTTGAAAGTAAAGCAAGAAAAATATTTAGGTTGATGCAAAACTAATTGCGGTTTTGCCATTCAGTGGCATTCAAATGGCGAAACTGCAATTACTTTTGCATCAACCTGGTATGTATTTAGGACCTCACTTTCAATACAATATTAACCCTTTTAAAATTTTATTTTATTTTACTTTAACTTCTGAGATACATGTGCAGGATGTGCAGGTTTTTTACAAAGGTAAACATGTGCCACGGTGGTTTGCTGCACCTATCAACCCATCACCTAGGTATTAAGCCCTACATGCATTAATACTAACCTTTTTAAAATGTGATGTTTTGCCACATAGTTAACTGCCTTGCTTTTATACCCTGATAAACACATGCTTGTGGTTAGGTGGTCTTTATAGTTTAAGATAATGTAACCATCTGATACCTGTGGAAGTAAATGAGGATCCTTTTCAACTTTCCATTTAGGCAAATCATGTCGTGTGTTTATTCAGGAAAGACTGAATATTTGGAGTGGCACTTATGCTTGGAAACAAACTGCATAAGGCACAGCTCATTCCATTGAGAAACACACAGTCTTTTTCTTGCATTTAGTATTTAAATATTTTTCTTCATTTAAAAAGTTTTATTTTTAATATTTGTGAGTACATAGGTATATATATTTATGGGTACATGACATATATTGATAGGCATACCAGGTGTAATAATCACGTTGGAATAAATGGGGTATCCAGCACCTCAAACATTTGTTATTTCTTTGTCTTATAAACAATCCAATTATACTCTTTTACATGTACAACAAATCTTTGTTAACTGTAGTCACTCTGTTGTGCTATCAACTAATAGACCTTACTCATTCTAACTACATTTTTGTACAAATTAACTATCCCCATTCCCACCCCTCCACTACACTTTGCAGTCTCTGGTAACCATTATTCCATTCTCTGTCTTCATGAGCTCAGTTGTTTTAATGTTTTAGCTCCCACAAATAAATGAGAAGATGTGAATTTTGTCTTTCTAGGCTGGGTGTATTTCACTTAAACATAATGACCTCTAGGTCATCTATGTAGTTGCAAACGACAGGATCTTATTTTTATGGCTGAATAGTACTCCGTTCAGTATATGTACCACATTTTCTTTATACATTCATTTGTTGATGGACACATAGGTTGTTTTCAAATCTTGGATACTGTGAATACTGCTGCAATAAACATGAGAGTGCAGATATCTCTTTGATATACTGATATCCTATATGTATGTACCCAGAAGTGGCATTAAGGGGTCATGTGGAAGTTCTAGTTTATCTTGAGTTACCTCCAAACTGTTCTTTACAGTGGTTGTACTAATTTATATTACCACCAACGATGTACAAGGGTTAGTTATGCTTTTTTTGTTTTTCTATAGCCTCAGCAGCATTAGTTTTTGCCTCTCTTTTAGATAAAAGTAATTTTACCTGGAATGAAGTTATATTTTATTGTAGATCTTATTTGCATTTCTCTGATGATCAATGATGTTGAACACTTTTTCGTATGCCTGGTTGCCACTTGTACATCTTCGTTTGAGAAATGTCTATTCACATTTTTGCCCATTTTATAATTGGATAATTAATTTTTTTCCTACAGAGTTTTTTATATATTTTGTAAACAAAACAGTTCCTTACGTATTTTGATTATTAATCCTTTGCCAGAAGTATAGTTTGCAAATATTTTCTACCATTCTATGGGTTGTCTCTTTACTTTGTGGATTGTTTCCTTTGCTGAGCAGAAGCCTTTTAACTTAATATGATCCATTTGTCTGTTTTTGTTTTGGTTGCCTGTGCTTGTGGGGCATTTATTACTCAAGAAATCTTCACCCAGTCCAAAGTCCTGGTGAGTTTCCCCAATGCTTGAGGACTTAGATTTAAGTCTTTAATCCATTTCGATTTGATTTTTGTATATGGTGAGAGATAGGACTGTAGTTTTATTCTTTTGCATATGGATATCCAGTTTTCTCAGCACCATTTATTGAAGAGACAGTCCTTTTTCCAGTGTATGTTCTTGGCATCTTTGTTGAAAACATGTATGGATTTGTTTCTCCGTTCTCTATTCTGTTCCATTGGTCTATGTGTCTGTTTTTATGCCAGTCCCATGCTGTTTTGGTTATCATAGCTCTGTAGTATAATTTGAAGTCAGGTAATGTGATTTCTCCAGTTTTGTCATTTTTGTTCAGGACATCTTTGGCTATTCTGGGTCTTTCATGGTTTCATATAAATTTTCTGATTTTTTTTTTATTTTTGTGAAGAATGCCATTGGTATTTTGATAGAGATTGCATTGAATCTGTAGATTGCTGTGGATAGTATGAGCATTTAACAATATTGATTTTTCCAATCCATGAACATGGAATTTCTTTCCTTTTTTTCTTGGTGTTCTCTTCAATTTCTTACATCAATATTTTATAGTTTTCATCATATAGATGTTTCACTTATTTGGTTAATTCCTAGGTATTTAATTTTATTTGTAGCTATTATAAATGGGATTACTTTTTTGATTTCTTTTTCAGATTCTTTGCTGTTGACATATATAAATGCTAATGATTTTCTATGTTGATTTGATTTTGTATCCTGCAACTTTAATGAATTTGTTTATCAGTTCTAACAGTTTTTTGGTGGAGTATTTATGTTTTTCCAAATGTAAGATCATATGCTCTGCAAACAAGGATATTGGACTTTCTCCTTCCCAATTTGTATGCCCTTTCTTTCTTTCTCTTGTCTGACTGCTGTGGGTCTGTCATATATGCCCTTTTTTATGTTGAGCTATGCTCCTTTTATTCCCAGTTTTTTGAGTTTTTTTTTTTTTATTGTAAAGGGATGTTGAATTTTATCAAATGCTCTTTTAGCATCACTTAAAATAATCAATGCTTTTTTACTTCCTTCTGTTGATATGTTGTATCTATCACATTGATTGATTGATTTGTGTATATCAAACCAGCCTTGCATCCCTGGATCAAATTACACTTGGTCATGATGAATTACCTTTTTAATGTTTTGCTGAATTTGGTTTGCTAGTATTTTGTTGAGGACTTTTGCATCAATGTTCCTTAGGGATATTGGCCTTTAAGTTTCTTCATCTATTGTGTCTTTGTTTCCTTTTTGTATTCGAGTAATAAAGTCCTCAGGCCTGTATTGAGTTTGGTTTGGAAGCATTTCCCAGGTTCTGAAATTTTATTTGCTGGGAGACTTTTTTTTTTTTTTTTTTTTTTTTTGAAAGGGTCTCAATTCTTTATCTAGATTGGAGTGCAGTGGCAAAATAATGGCTCACTGAGTCCTCAACCTCCCAGGTCCAAGTTAACCTCCCACCTCAGCCTTCTGAGTTTGTTTTTTTCTTAGTCTGGCTAACATTTTGTCAATTGTGTTTATCTTTAAAAAAATTTTTTTGTTTCATTGATCTTTTGTATTTTTTTATTTCGATTTCATTTATTTCTTCTCTGATCTTCATTATTTCTTTTCTTATACTAATTTTGGATTTGGCTTGCTCTTGCTTTTCTAGTTATTTAAGATATATCATTAGATTGTTTGCTTGAAGTTTTTCAGTTTTTTGATGTAGTTGCTTATTTCCATAAACTTTTGTATTAGTATTGCTTTCACTGTATCTCATAAGTTTAGCTATGTTGTGTTTTCATTATCACTTGGTTTAAGATATTTCTAAAATTTCTTTTTCATAACTTCATTGACCCACCAGTAATTCAGGAGCATATTGTTTAATTTTCATGTGTTTCTGTAGTTTCCAAAGTTTCTTTTATTGTTGATTTCCAGTTTATCCTATTATTGTCAGAAAAGATATCCTACCATATGGTATTATCCTTGGGAAGAATCCATGTGCTAAGGAAAAAATGTGCGTTTAGCAGCCATTGAATGAAATGTTCTGTAAATAACTATTAGGTCTGTATGGTCTTTAGTGCAGTTTCCAATGTTTCTTTGTCAATTTTCTGTGTGAATGATCTGTACAATGTTGAAAGTAGGCTGTTAAAGTCTCCAACTGTTATTGTGTTGGAGCCTTTTTCTTTCTTTAGCTCCAATAACATTTACTTTATACATCTCGGTGTTCCAGTGTTGGATGCATATATATTTACAATTGTTATATCCTCTTGTTGAATTGACTTCCTTGTCATTATATAATGGCTTTCTTTGCCTCTTTTTATGGTTTTTGTCTTAAAATCTGTTTCGTCTGATGTAATAGTTACTCCTGCTTCTTTTTGGTTTCCATTGGCATGAAAAAGCTTTTTCCATTCTTTATTTATAGTCTATTTATGTCTCTATAGGTTAAGTGTGCTCTTTGTCATTAACAGATTGTTGGGTCCTGTTTTTTTTTTTTTTTTAAATCCATTCAGCCCCTCTGTGTCCTTTGTTTTCTGAGATGGTGTCTTGCTCTCGAGGCTAGAGTGCAGTGGTGCAAACACAGCTTACTGTAGCCTCAACCTCCTGGGCTCAAGCAATCTTCCCACCTCAGCCTCCTGAGTAGCTAAGACCACTCTATGTCTTTATAGAGTTTAGTACATTTACATTCAATGTCATTGTTGATAAGTAAGGACATACTCATGCCATTTTGTTATTTGTTTTCTGGTTGTTCTTCAGTTTTCTCTTCATTCTGTCTTTCCTGTTTTTCTTTTGGTGAAGGTGATTTTCTCTTGTGATACGTTTTAATTTATTATTATTATTTTTTGTGTGTGTATCTGTTGTAGGTTCTTGATTTGAGGTTAACATGAGGCTTGCAAATAATATCTTGTAACTCATTGTTTTAGAATGATGAGAATTTAATAAAGATTGTATAAACAAACAAATTAACAAATAAGCAAACAGAAAACTAACACGAACTTCAACTTTGTTCCCCCAATTTTAAACTTTTCGTTGTTTCTATTTAGACTTTATTGTGTTTTCTGTCGTGAAAAGTTGTTGCAGTTAATATTTTTGAGAGGTTTATTTTTTAGCCTCTCTACTCAAGATAAGAGTAGTTTCTGTACCACAATTAGTGTTGTAATATTCTGTGTTTTCCTGTGTACTTGCTATTATCATGTTTTGTATCTTCTGATTTCTTATTGCTCATTAATGTCCTTTTCTTTCTGATTGAATAACTCCTTTTAGCATTTCTTGTAGGACAGGTCTGGTGCTAATGAAGTACCTTAATTTTTGTTTGTCTGGGAAAGTCTTTATTTCTCCTTCATGTTTGACGTATATTACTGCTGGATAAACTATTCTAGGATAAAAGTTTATTTCTTCAATACTTTAAATGTTATGCCACTCTCTTCTGGCCCGTAAGATTTCCACTGAGAAGTTTGCTGCCATACATATTGGAGCTCCTTTGTATGTTATTTCTTTCTTTCTCTCTTGCTGCTTTTAGAATCCTTTCTTTATCCTTGACTTTTGGAAGTTTGATTATCAAATATCTTGAAGTAATCTGATTTGGATTAAATCTTCTTGGTGTTCTACAACATTTTTATACTTGAATATTGATACTGCTCTCTAGGTTTGGGAAGTTCTTTGTTATTATCCCTTGAAATAAACTTTCTGTCTTTCTTTTTCTATCTCCTCTTTAGGGCCAATAGCTTTTAGATTTGCCCTTTTGAGGCTATTTTCTATATCTTATGGGTATGCTTCATTGTTTTAATTCTTTTTTATTTTTTCTCCTCTGACTGCATATTTTCAAATAACCTGTCTTCAAACTCACTAATTCTTCTGCTTGATTATTTCTACTATTAAGAGACTCCTGTTCATTCTTTAGTATGTCAGTTGTATTTTATAGCTTTAGAAGTTGGAACTCACAGACATAAAGGACAGGTAAATAATGACATAATTTCGATATAGTGTCATAAACGCTGGTGTGAAATTGAAGGTACAGTGTGGAAGCCTTAGGGAAAACAGTTCTACAGCTGCCTGGAAAAGTCAAAGAATTCTTCATAGAGAAGGTAGAATTTTAACTGAGAGATGAAGGATGAATGAACATGATACCAGAAAAAAATATGCTGATAAGATTTCTTGATGGATGTGGCACATAACGTGAGCCCTGGTAAAAGGTGTGATGGTGTAAAAATGAATCTACAAAGGAGAAAATAGCATTAGTTAAGGCACAGAGTCACATAGTCTTTAAAAAAATATATGGTTAGTTTGAATGATCATAAGTAATGTGAATGTATTGAAAGATATGGACGATTAGGCTAACAGCTAATTGAAGCTGTTTCTGTGATATCTAGAGGAGCTAACTAGGAGAAAATACTATTACATTTCTAGTCCCACAGTGCACAGCTGGCTATCAGCTAAGAAGAAAATATAATAAACCCAGCTAAACTACAGTGTGTATAACTCACTTATTATTGTTCTCAGGGACATTTAAATTTTATAAGAGGATGTCCAGAGAGAACAATGCATTAGATAGAATTTTTGGCACAGGGACATAAATTAGAAATAAAATGAAGAGTTTCTAGAAAGTTTTCCTGCCCTTACAATAGTTTCTAGAAAGTTTTCCTGCCCTTACAATGTCATTTCTGTCTGGCATGCTAATTCATTGCCCTAGCAGATTTTAAATTCTTCCTTCAGTATTTTGTTTAAAAGAGACAAATATAAGTTTAGTTTTTAGGAACACAAAATAATCATTCTTTTTCATTGGAATTCTAAATATCCCCAAGATATAAAAAGACATAATGTGGTTTAGAAAATACTTGGTTAAAAAAGGAATTAAAGGAGCTGTTCTTTACCTATCAAAGTAAAGAATAATACCAAAAGAAAAAAAAATCTGTTTTGAGTCATAAAGTCATTCTCCAGGCTCCATGGAGAGTCTATACCAAAGTGGGAGAGAAAGTGGACCTTACCATGAAACTCTTCCAAAGAAGAGGATCTTTTCCTTGAGACTTCCTGATGGGATATATCTTCTCCTCTAATCATTCTAGGTTACTGAGCTACAGATATGTGTAAAGGTTAAATTGCATCACCTTAACCAGAATATTTAAGGCTTGTTTATTGTTCATATCTTCAACAGCAAACTAAAAAACAGTACTTTAAAAACAGAACATGAAGAACAAGTATTAAAAAAAAATGGAAAGTAAAGTGAAAATGAGTTCAGTGTATAAAAATGAGGCCAGTAAAAGAGTTTGAACATTTAAATATGACTCTATAACTATTTAGAGAATAGAAAGTTTAATGAACCTGGATTTTCATGTCAAATTAACTCTAAATTATCTTAAAACCAACTGAGGCTTCTTTACATATTGATTATTAATATTAACATACATATATTTACAGTCATTTCAACAAATATTTTAAGATAAATTATTGGATCTTGAGCACTGTGTTAAGTGATTGGTGATGATGAAAGGATCATTTCTCTTTTGCTTAGAATCTAACTAAGGAAGCAAGTCATATACTTGAAGATATGAAGTCATGTATGGAAGTCATTTGGTATACATGTATGTATTTGAGCTGCAGGCATTTCAAGTAAGGGAATGATTACTGAGGGATGGGGTTAGACTGGACAGTCTTCATAACATCTTTATAAAGAAGAACCTGGAGCTTCAAAAGAAGAAAATTTTGGGTTTTCAATAGTGGAGACAGAGGAAAGAAAGCATTTTAGATATAGGGAAGAGGAATGAGTGAAGGTATGGAAGCAGGAATGTGGTATGTGAGCAAATAAGGCCAGTTTGACAGAATCGGATCCAGTGATCATATTGGGGATTAGTGCGTGTTTAGGATGAATAGGTAGGGTGGAGACAGTTGATGGAAGAGCTGGAATGCCAGGTTGATAAGTTCTGACTTGATCCTACAAGCAAATGGATGCCCTTGTTGGGGAGTGTCATGCTGAAAGAAGTGCCTTTCATTTTCTTCAGTTCATTTATTGACATTATCATAATTTACTTTAACTCTCCCTATTTCTAATTCAGCATGCCACTCTAGGGGAGCTGGAAATGAGGAAACTTTCAGGATGTGTGCCACCCTCCAATCACCTAGTCCTCTGGTCCCTGGACATCCGTACGTAGTGGTCAGGAGAGGTCTTTTTAAACAGCCTTATGATTCATTTGTCCATTCCCAGGGGAAAACGTGAGTCATTCAGCCTGTAATTGTCAAAGGCACCAGGGTCTGGGCTTGGTGATTTGCTTTAGTCCTCAGCATGAGTATAAACTTGGTTGCTTTTCATTATCTTCAACACTACCTCTTCCCAGTGTGACTTCATCTGCAATTATGCAAAGTCCTAATATCTCAGACATAGCCTTATTGAAATGGAAATACAAACATATATCAAAATGCCGAATAGGAATTAGTTTAGGATTATCCATTTCATTGTTCTCTCCCAATTCAATTCAGATTAGCGCAATAATTATTTATTAAATACCCCCACCAGGAATTTATGGACTACATAGAGGCAAAATGTTATCCACATAAAATAAACATATAAGCACACAAAAATGAACAAACCACACAGTTAAATATCAATATAGAATGCATTTGATTAGGTGCCAAGATAAGTGGCACAGACAGTTGTAAGAATAGACTAAAGTAATCATTTATTTAGAAAGGCATAGCCCTCCCCCAGCAAGTGGTAGTCATGTTATGGATGCTAAATCACTTTCTGTATCACATCTTTGAATATCTCAAATCTGGTATATGCACAAATGAAAATTCACAGCAAATGAACTCATTATCAAAAGAATGTTTCCAAATGGGCTTTTTCTTCTTGCTTTTGAGTTTTGCCTTCACAACATTCCTTCTAAGTAGCTGAATAGTCCTTTCAGTGAGTGCCATTTTTTTTCCTTACAAGTAATAGTATCAGTTTCTCACTAAAAATATTATCTGAGTGCTTTCATGCCAGAACCTCATTTTCATTTGAAGAGAAGATTGTAAAGTTATGAAGGAAGAGAATGGAGAGGTGGAATAAGTTGGTTGAATAGAAGGCTCCACTGATCATCACCTCCCTCTCTGCACAGGGACAACAAGTTTGACAACTATCTACATGATAAACCACCTTCATAAGAACCAAAAATCAGGTGAGCAATCACAGTATCTGAGTCACTGATGCCACCTCTCCCCCATCCTCTACTAGTAACCTGTCATGCAGAGACAGAATCATTGCACCTGGAGGAGGGAGAATGCAGCAATTATGGGACTGTTCATTGAATGCACTGCTGCCCTGTCACAGCAGAAAGCAAAACTGGACTGAATTCACCCAATACCCACCCACGGAGGAAGCATTTAAATGACCGCTAACCAAAGGGAATCTCTCATCCCAGTGGTCAGAACTTGAGTTTCTGCAAGCCTTGCCACCACAGGCTGAAGTGCTTTGGGGTTCTAAATAAACCTGAAGGGCAATTTAGGCAAAAAAACTGCAATTCCTAAGGCAAGCCTAGTGCTGGGCTAGGCTCAGAGTCAGTGGACTTGGGGCACATGACCTAGTGAGACACCAACGGGGGCAGCTAAGGGAGTGCTTGTACCACCCTCTCCCACAACCTCCAGCAGCATGGCTCACAGCAATGAAAGTGACTTCTTTCTTCTGCTTGAGGAGAGGAGGAGGAAGAGTAAAGAGGACTATGTCTTATAGCTCAGCCCCAATACTCAGCTACTACACCATGAACCTTGGTTGAGATTCTGAGACATACTGGCTTCTGGTTAGACCCAGCACATTAACAGCTGTGGTGACTATGTAGAGAGACTCCTGCTTGAGAAAAGCAGCAGAGGGAAAAGTACAGGGGATTTTGTCTTAGATCTTAGGTACAAGCTCAGTGACAGTGGGGTAGAGCAGCAAGCAGGCTCTAGTGGTCCTTGTTTCTAGGACCTTAAGTGAAAATTGCTGGTAGTTTGGCAGTATTCCCCAAGGGCCTGTGATGGTGCTGTTGATAGGGAACATTTCATCTGCCTGTGGAAAGGGAAGAGTGGGAGAGACTTTGCATCATGGTTTAAGTGTCAGCTTAGCCACAGTAGAATACAGAACCAGGTAGATTACTAAGGTTTCTCACTCCACTGCCTGGCTCCTGAATGTCATCTATGTGCATGCCATGGACCTGGAAGAACTTGCTGCCCTGAAGAGAAGGATACAAGCAAGGATGGCTTTGTCATCTGTTGATTGTAGTGTCCTAGGGCCTTGAGAAAACATAGGCAATGGCCAGTAGTGGTTACAGCAGACTTTGGGAAAGGCCCAGTGCTGCGATAGTTTCAGATATGATCCAGCATAGTCCCAGTAGTGGTAGCCAAAGGGGTGCTTCTTTTTCCTGACCCAGCTCCAGGTGGCCCAGCAAAAAGAGAGAGAAACTGTTTCTTTGGGTGAAAGTAAGGAAAGAGAACAAGAATTTCTGACTGGTAATCTATATAATTATTCCAGATCTTAATCCAAGAACATCAAGGTGTTACCTCTATAACACCTGTGAGAACCATAGCATTACTGGGATTAGATTGCCCCCTAATGCAGATAAGGCTTAGATTACAACACTCATGTCCCTTCAAATACCTGGAAAACCTTCCCAAGAAGGACAGGTACAAACAAGCCCAGAATGCAAAGACTACATAAACAACTTTATAATACCCAGACACTGACAAACATCGACAGGCATGAAAACCATTCAGGAAAACATGCCCTCACCAAATGAACTAAATAAGGCACAAAGGAACAATCCTGAAAAAAAAAAACCAGAAATATTTGACCTTTCAAACAGAGAATTCAAAATAGTTGTTTTGAGGAAAGTCAAAGACATTCCGTAGAACACAGAGAAAGAATTCAAAATTCTATACAAATACATGGAATTTAAATGCTCTTGAATAACCATTGGGACAATGAAGAAATGAAAAAAGAAATGGAAAAGTATCTTGAAATGAATGATAATGGGAACACCACATACCAAAACCTACGAGATACATCCAAAACAGTACTAAGAAGGAAATGTACAGCTGTAAGTGGGAAAAAAAGAATAACTTCAAATAAACAGTCTAAGGATGGATCTTAAAGATGTAGAAAAACTTTAAAAGAGAGAAAATCTAAATAAATAAAATCAGAGGTGGAAAAGGAGACATTACAGCTGATAATGCAAAAATTCAAAGGACCATTAGTGGTACTGTGAGAAACTCTATGCCAATAAATGAGAAAATCTAGAAGAAATGGACAAATACCTAGAGACATACAGCCCACCAAGATTGAACCATAATGAAATCCAAAACCTGAACAGATCAATAACAACTAGTGAGATTGAAGGCATAATAGAAAGTCTCCCAATAAAGCAAAACCCAAGACACAATGGCTTTATTGCAGAATTCTATGAAATATTTGAAGAATGACTAATACCAATCCTACTCAAACTATTTCAAAAATTACAGTAGTGAATACTTTCACATTCATTCTACAAGGCCAGTATTACCCTGACCAAAACCAGACAAAGACACATCAAAAAAAAATTTAAAAATAAAGCAAAAAAAAAAAAAAAAAACTACAGAGCGATATCTTTAATGAATATTGACACAAAAATTCTCAACCAAATACTAGAAAACTAAATTCAACAATACATTAATAGGATCATTCACCATGACCAAGTGAGGTTTATCCCTGGTATGCAAGGATTGTCCAACATATGCAAATCAATTAGTGTGATACATCATGTCAACAGAATGAAATTAAAAGGGTGTACTTGGTTTGTAACACAGAGGATAAATGCTTGAGGGGATGGATACCCCATTCTCCATAACGTGATTATTATGCATTGCATGTCTGTATCAAAGCATCTCACATACTCCATGTATATATACACCTACAGTGTACCCACAAAAATTAAAAAATTATAAAAATAAAATTAAAGAAAAAGAATGTGCTTACTCCATCTGTAGATTGAGGCAACACTGGGATCTCTTATGGTGCTGCAGCTACATCTGGATATAAAATTTCCTTTTCATGCCATTAAAAATGTACTTGTGCTCAGAGAAATATATTGAGGTTGCTGAGTTTTTCTTGGCAGGTATGAGAATGGGTGGGATTAATTCGAGTGACTCTCTAAAGAAAACTATTTTGGAATTATTTTGACAAGAAAGGATTTGCTAGAGTTGAAAGAGAAGCTGGTGTTTGAGTAGTGTTAAAAGGCGTTAGGATCCTTGGCCTATTATCTCATAAGTACTCATCAATCATATCTCAATAAAACCAAAACATATAAACACAGGGAAAACAAAAATAAGCTCTGTGTATCCTGTGGATGCTGTCTGGTTGTGAGCAAGATCCTGAGGGAAGAAGATTTAGGAGGTGATGATAATTATGAGAGGAAAATAAGACAGAGAGAGAGAGAGAAAGAGAGAGAGAGAAAAAAAAGAGAGAGATAGTATGGGAAAGACAGTTGTTTGTGCTTGAGTCTGTGCTGTTGACAAGGCAATAGAGCAACACAGCACTTCTTGGTGTTTTAGAGGATTATTCAAAGGGTAGGGTGTAAGAGTAGAGGATATGGATGATAGACAAAAAAATAGCTCATCTAGATAACTAAAATATTGCTTGATTCTCTGAAGTCCTTCTTTTCCATGTCTGAAATATACAATGCATTCAAATAACATGAAAGGAGAATGTTCTGGGGCTACAGTTACCCTGGCTGTTACCATATGAGGGTGCTTGGAGCTCCTCAAGGTATCAAAAAAGTATAATTGCAAGAGAGTGAAATACTTTTGAAAATTTATTGCTCAGTAACTATATTACATATGATGATGTAGGCATTCTCTATACTTTCTCTATAGCAAGACACTTTCAAGGGTAACTAGGCAAGTTGGTGCATAAAATATATTTATATATAACCTAGTTACTAAGTAATTCTATTTTGAAAATATTTTATTTTTGAATAATACTGACTCTCCTTTCCCTAGTCTATCATTTTCTACTATTTGAAGGCAAGCCTCATTCCACATCCTAGCTATAAGCTCTCTTTCCTCTTTCTCCAACCAAGTTCTTACATACTAAGAAGACATTGAAAATGGAGAGATGAATATAGAAGGAGTGAGGAAGGTGAGGCAACACAACCCTGTCTGGCTTTTCCCAGTCCTGCTCCTAGGGAAAGTCTTACTGGACAGGTCATGATTAATTTGTGTGGATTTCTAGAAACAACATAAAATCCAAGACATAATAGTCAATATATTCCTTTTTGATATGAACAACCTATTATTTTACTAGTTTAGTCTAGTACTAAAATATGACTGTGATTTAACTTCCAACAACTGGCTACATATCATTACCAGCCATCTTGGCTTATCTAATAGCATTCCTAGCTGTGGTATCATCCCAGTCTCATTAATTGAAAGTCTCAAATTAAAAATTTTTAGAGTTGCACCAATAAGAAGTAAGACCTGGAAGACCATGCAAGGCATCTGAGGGATATGCAAGGGTAGGTTGTTTTAATTGAAAGACTTTCACTTGGATGAATATGGTAAAACTAAGAAATTTTCTACATCAACATTAAACATGCTTGCTTTTTGAAGTTGGAAATACTGGGAAAGAGCTTTCTTCTTGTGTCTTCTTGTTTTCCCTCGTCTTTAGAGGTCTAGTAGTGTTGCCAGTATTCACACAGAACTCTGGAGGCTCCAGGGACTTTGGCGGCAACCTGACTTTTTATTTCTCTGCCTTCAGAAGAAATCTACACAGAACTGAATGTAATTCTTTTTATTACTTCTAAGATGATTTTTTCCCCAAAAGTTTAATAAGACAGAGGGGAAAAATAACTTTTTTTTCAGAGTACCAGAGGTAAGGAGTCATTACCTATATAACTGTCTCAACAAGACTCAAAAGGAAAGAAAAGTTCTGATTTAGCCTCAGAAAGGAAAAGTAACTCTCACCTCTTGTTGACTGAATTTCATTAACTGTAATTCTACCTTCTTTAGTTCTCACCATCAAAGCAACATTTGTCAAGGAAGTGTAATGTAATAGTTCCTCCTTTTGTGGCCATGGAGCAAATGTTACCTGTTTTGAAGAGAGCTCCAGTGTTCCCAGAATTTCAAAGGAATAAATTTATCTCAGGTTCTCCAGGAAAACTTTTTGTTTATTTATCAAGGAAACTTTGTAGTAAAGGTTATGAAAATTCATAAAGTACTACATGTAATACTCTGTCTGTCATGGTAAATAATCTCTTGTAAATTTTCACTTGATGGAATAATCTTGAACTAGATTTGCTGTTAATGGAAATATTATTTGAAGAATGAAAAGAGCTTTATTATTCACTACTCATTGTAGAACTCATTAACACTGTTTTAACTCTTTATTTTTAATGTACCAAGGTACACTGGTGTGATGTACTGAATAATAGCTCAGTGACCTGGAAATATCAATGTAGTTTAAGACTAGCTCTCTTCAATCTTATAGGTAAGGTTGGCAAAGCTCATCTTTTTGTTTGTTTAGTTTTTTTGGGGATGGAGTCTCACCCTGTCATCCATGCTGGAGTGCAGTGACACTATGTCAGCTCACTGCAACCTCTTCCTCCCGGGTTCAAGCAATTATCCTGCCAGCTGGGATTACAGGCATGTGCCACCACCCTAGCAAAAATTTTTTTTGTATTTTTAAGAGATGGGATTTCGCTATGTTGCCCAGGCTGGTCTCGAACTCCTGACTTCAAGTGATCTGCCTGCCTTGGCCTCCCAAAATGCTGGGATTACAGGCATGAGCCACTGTGCTTGGCCATGACTTTCAATGCTTTTTTCATTGAAAATATAAACTGTATGCAGTGTTTTGTATATTGAAAACATTTGTATATAATAGAAATACTGGATGTAGTGTTTTTTTTTTGTTTGTTTGTTTTTCAATGCTTTTTTCCCCGCTGTAAGTTCTTTATATTTAAAGTATGATTAGTAGTTATGGAATATTTTAAAAATCATTTTCAAGTGTACAGCTTGATATGTTTTGGTAGTTTATAAAATTGTGTGAACACCACCACAATCAATAAACAAAATGTTTCCATAATCCCACAAAGGTTTATCATCTTTCTTTAGCTTGATCCCCTTTTCCCATTTCTGGATGCAGGCTTATCTGTTATGTGTCACGATAGCTTTGCCCTTTCTATAATTTTATGTAAATGGAATCATACTATATGTAATGTTTTACGTTTGACTTTTCCATTTGGCACCAGGTTTCACAACCTTAACACTATTGACATTTGGGCTGGATAATTCTTTATTGTGAGGAGATGTCCTATGCTTACAGAATTTTGAGTAGCATTTCTGACTTCTACCTACTAGATGCCAGTAGCATCCCCCAGACGTGGCGATCAAAAATGTCTCTACATATCACCAAATGTTCCCTGGGGGGCAAAATCATTCCTGGTTGAGCACTACAGACTTACTATATTTTTTAGATTTATTGATGTTGTTGCATGTATCAATAGGTTACTCTTTTTTATTGCTGACTAGTAATCCTATGTAGGCAAATATTTGGGTTATTTTCAGTTTGGGAAAGTTACAAATAAAGCTGCTATGAACATTCACATATGCATATTTGTGTGAGTTTATGTTTCCCTTTCTCTTGAGTAAATACTCAGGAGTGGAACTGCTGGGTCATATGGTGACTCTGTGATTACCCTTTTGAGGAACTGCCAGACTGTGTTCCAAATGGGTATGCCATTTTCCATTCTCATCAGCAATGTTCTACATCCTCACTAACATTTGTTCTTCATCAGTTTGATTTGAGCTATTCTCTTAGTTACACAGCGGTATATTACATTGTGATTTTGATTTGCATTTCCCTGATGACTGATAATGCTGAGCAGTTTTTTACGTGCTTATTGGTTGTTTGTATGTCTCTTTGTCTTTGTATATTATTGATACAAGAGCCCTCTGTCAGATATATGTTTTGCAAACATTTATTCCCAAGCTGTGGCTTACCTTTTTGTTTTCTTAATTCTACACAGCAAACTTTATTAATCTTGATGGAGTCCATCTCATCATTTTTTCCTTTTATACTTTGTGTTATCGATGTCTGATTTAAATAATTTTACCTAACCCAATATCACAAAAAATTTCTGATATATTTTCTTATAGAGCTTAATAGTTTTAGCTCTTATGTTTAGATATACGATCCATTTTGAGTTAATCTTTGTGGATATTGTGCAGTAAGAGTCAAGGTTTATTTTTTCTATGCACCTATATACTTGTCCCAGCAACATTTGTCAAAAAAAGCCTATTTTTCTTCATGGAATTACCCTGACTCATTTGGCAATATCAGTTAATAATGTAAGTATAAAAGGTACCGTATGCACTGAAAAAAATGTGTATTCTGCCATTGCCATGTTTATTCTTTAAATATCAATTAAATTGAAGTAGTTGATAGTTTTGTTCAGATCTAAGTTTTTGCTGATTTTTTTCTTGCTTGTTCTATCGATTTCTGAGAACATAGTGTTAAAATCCCCAGTATGATTGAGGAACTGTCTGTTTACCCTTCAATTTTGTCAGTTTTGCTTCATGCATTTGGAAGCTTTGTTATCGGATGAATACACGCTTACGATTGTTATGTCCCATTGAATTTACCTTTTAATTATGATAATAATATTGTCATCTTTGGTAATGTATTTTGCTTTAAAGTGTATTTTATTGTGTATTTAGTATAGGTACTCTAGGCTTATTGTGCTCACTGTTTGCAGGGATCCACTTCAAGTTTAGTCACATGGCTGTTTGCTGAGGCTTCAGTTTCCTGCCATGTGGGCTGGGCCTCTCCATGGGGCTCTCATGACATGCCAGCTGGCTTCCCCCAGAGTGTGTGACTCAAGAAAGAAAGAGTATGAGTAATCAAGGTAGATTTAAAAAAAAATTATCTTAGCATTTTTTTGGTATTAGAAACTATGGATTTGTTTATTTATTTTTAGATTTTTAAATTTTTATATATTTGGGGGTACAAGTGCAGATTTGTTACATGCATATATTAGGTAGTGGTGAAGTCTGGGTTTTTAGTGTACCCATCACCCGAATAGTGAACATTGTGCCCAATAGACAATTTTTCAACCGTCATCCTCATTCAGTTATAAAATGATACATTTTATAACTGAATCTCAGAAGTGTCACAATCATCATTTTAACTATACTCTGTTGGTCATCCAGACAAACCTTAGTGCAATTTGGGACCATTTAAAAGTGTGAATACTAGAAGGTGGGGGTCATTGGGGCTAGCTTGGAGGCTGGATCCTAAAATGGTCTTTGAATAATCACTCGGATAATGAAGTTTATACTTAAAGGTCTTGATTTAAAGAATAATTTCTTTTCTGCCTGGTGTTCCTCAGAAGCCCAGAGTTGTATCACTCAGTCACTTATCAGAAGATATTTAATAAACATATACTTATAAAAATTTATACTTTTGACCTCCTCGGTATTGTGCTAGATCCTATATTTGGAAGAAAGGTTGTAAGAAATGTAAAATTTAACATAGTTTTAGCTATCAAATAAATCGACATTCAGTTGAGATAATACTAACATTTCTCTAATTACTATTAATCTAGTATAGGCCCTCGTTTTATTTCCTGTTACAGTGACATCTCCACTAATATTCTTGGTTCCAGACAATGCCCCTTGAATCTCTCCTTTATTTTGATGTCTTATTTATTTTTTCATAGTTCTGATTATACAACTCTCTTATGTAAAATATTTAACTTTTCTCTATTTCCTATAGAAAAAAACAAATCTAATATATTTGGAAAGTTATTAAAGATCCTTCAAAAATCTGACCCCAATATTTGTTTCTAGATACAGCATTCACCACTGCTCCCACAATGCAGTTATATTGTAGTCTCACTTTTTTCTAAAGTGTTTTCTGTAGAACCTTAATGTCATCAGCTCTAAGAAAAAAAGTTTCCATGGTCATATGCGTTTAGAAACTACTGCACACTATATTTCCTTCTTAGAAATGCATGCAATCTAATAGTATGTTAAACACTCTGAAAAAATCCTGAAGGCAAGAGGTCTATTTATCATTAATCAATTGTTTCAAAATTTATTTGATTACAAATATATTTTTAATTTTTTTTCTTTTCATTTTTTTTTTTTTTAAAGATGGGGTTTCACCATGATGGCCAGGCTGGTCTTGAACTCCTGACCTCAGGTGATCCACCCACTTTTGCCTCCCAAAGTGCTAGGATTACAGGCGTGAGCCACCACACCCGGCCTATATTTTTAATTTTTAATTTTATTGGATACATAGGAGGTATATATATTTATGGGGTACATGAGATAGTTTGATACAGGCATACACTGTGTAATAATCACTTCAGGATGAATAGGATATTCATCACCTCAAATGTTTACCGTTTGTGTTATAACAATACAATTATACTCTTTTAGTTATATTAAAATGTACAGTTAAATTATTATTGACTACAGTCCCCTGGTTGTGCTATTGAATCCTAGATCTTATTCCTTCTTTCTATTTTGCTTGTGCCCATTAACCATCCACAATTTTACCCCAGCCTCCAAGTAACCTACCCAGCCTCTGTTAACCATCATTCTACTCTTTTTTTTTTTTGACACTGTGACATATTTTTTTTTCTTTTTTTTTTTTTTATTTTTTGAAAGAAAGAAAAAGAGAGGAAAGAAAGTGAGAGTGAAAGAAAGAAAGAAAAAGAATGTATGAGAGAAAGAAAGAGGAAGAAAAAGAGGGAGAGAGAACAGGATTCTTGTTCTACT